>JAHWFP010196585.1:50935-102244 GCA_023313725.1 Lithobius niger | reverse complement strand
ATTACCTCTCCCTCTGATAAGTTGTGCGACCCAATACTGTATTATGATGTACTGAAATACCAGGTATGATATGGCACATATCCTGAGTTTGGAATGGAAACGGTGAATCATTACGAGGTATTTAAGAACTGTTTACCCCAAACCTGGGGGGGGGGGGGCTGTAACTAAAGACTGGTGCATTTCCGGACCCATGTTTATAGGACTTTTTCTTCTTATCTTTGATCACACAGCGGACCCTCAAAATATTTGACACCAATTTCCGAACACCCTGTATATTGATTTGACTATTTTCTTATTTGCAGAAACGCCTTTCCAGCTACACGGCACTAATAAAGTTATTATAATTCTTCAGCACAAGAATATGCGGCAAAATAAGATGATTCAGAGTATCCCCGAAGGCATTTTTGTAAGTAGCTGTTACATTTACATATAACTTTTAGCAAAGTTCTGTTGTTTATACAGCATGATCCCTTCATGAGAGCAACATACTAGATGTGAAGTGTCAACAAGTATTGATGACGATTTTGTAGGGGTTAATGGTTGGATGATTAAATACCATGGGTTTGACTTCCACAAGAGAATTCGTTTGACAAAATGCCGTTTGTTAAAATATAAAATATACTATTTATTAAAAAAGTTAGTGCGAATACAAATCATAAACTGAACATTAAATGCAAATTGCCGGTTACAGTTAAACATCTGGCTTTATAAAAATGCGTAAGGTGTAAGGTGTTTTTGGAACAATAGGTTAGCATCTTCTCAATGAAAAGTACAGGGGGATTAAAAAAATACGGCCATCTGAGAATTCAATCCAAGTTAATTTCTTGGCCAGCAAGAAAAACCAATTCCATTGTGAAACAGATCTTCTTTAAAAAGACATACGACGCAAAATTCAACAGAAAATTGAATATAACGGATTGAACACTGAACGTACAAATACCTCACGTAGTTCCTGTATTGCGGGTGACCTTGAAAGTTATGGCATCGAAATGGAACTCGATGAAAATACCATAATTAGCCAGGTCGTAAGGAAACACTGCGTTTTAAGTAATAGTCATTAGGTGCTAGGCAGCCTCCCCCTCCCCCGTATATAACCGATTTTGTAGAGCATTGTTGCAATTTCCGGCTTGTGATGTTACTGCATAAGCCAATAATTGAATGTCTTTACAAACGAAATTAAGGACCACCGTTAGCAGTCGCCCAAGCATTTACGTTTGCATGAAAATACTGTGACGTCACTACTTCTGCCAATTATTGTTGAAGGTTTTTACAAATTAAACACCACCGTTAGCAGTCATTGCCCAACACCCAGTCACCCAAGCCTCCGAGATTTCCCATTACGGTCTTCAAAGAATACGGATAATCGAGATTCCCACTGAAGATACACAACCAAACAAACAAACAAAAACTATGATCTTAGTTATATAGATTATAAATGAAATTGTAAATTCATTTCCAACTTTCATAAAGGCAGCTGAAGAACGGAATTTCAAAACGAGCACTAGTGTTGAGTCAATGGCTGCTTTGCACAGAGACGGGAGACTGAAGACGCAGCTTTTACCCTTGGTTTAGGAAATCGATGAGCCCATACAACGAAAACTTGCTACTCACGGAAAGTTGTTGCAAACGTTTCAAATGGGAGATGAAACACAAACAGTAGAAATTAATAGTGTTTCAGAAAGGCATATGCCAAGAACCACGCCTGAGGATCCAACCTTCCTGAAAAGAAAGCAACTGCTCACTTCCGCAGTAGTGTAAAAAGGCTATTGGGCTGTCCCGTCACATCAGAAAACCCAGATAATGCAAAACCCAGGGGAAAAAACAGGAGAGGTATGTTTCAGGGTGCACTTCCCCTTAAAAATATACATAAATATTATTAAAAAAAGATAAATCATGCATTCAAGTTTAATAATGATAAGTTGCATTCAATCAGGTGTTGGTGTGCAACTAAGCTGTAACTTGAAAATGCCGATATACTTAAATCCTAAAAAAGAATATGAAATAAGAATACGTCTCGTTGGATACGTATTGCAGTATTTTCAACGTGCACGAGGAGAACAATGAATTTTCGTACACCATCGACGGTGGAGCGAACTGCATCAAGGTGCAGGTCACTCCAGATGCTTACGAAATTTCGGATTTGAATAATTTTATACAGTCTATGTTGGTACAAAGTGGTCACGAAAAATACGATCTTTTTAGAACCAAACCACAATACCTTAAAGACAAACTTGGTTATAAATAATCCAGTCTATGGTGTTTCGTTTCTGGGCGATAAAAACTTAGGAACTGTCCTGGGATTCTTTCAGGGAGTTTATACTAAAACTCAGCAAGGTCAAAAATCTGTGGACATAATGAGGCTCAATATAATTTTCATTCATGCCAACTTAATCGGATCTGCCTTCGTGAATGTTGACACTCAACCTTGCATATATGCTTTCTATCCGGGAGTACCACCGGTTTAAAAGATGATAATTACCCCGCAAAATTTAATTTATCTTCCCATAACTACCGACAAGATTCGTAACATTCGTATTTGGTCTCCTCACGTACGGCTCGAGCAATCAAGTGTCGTTGTTGGGAACTGCTGGGCATTAAATGCTGCAGAAACTTCCAGCGCCAGTTTGGACGATAACATCGGATTCAAATTACGGCATTCCACCATCGTGAAGGGGACGACACCTACAGGAAGTTTCTCGTTTGCCATTCCATTAAAACACTGCATGGGATTTTTCGAAAATTATGACAAGGTGCTGTACGGAGCCAAGCATGTCCTGGTTGTCTAGGGCGAGCAATGACGATGCAGTATTCAGGGCAGCTGCATCTGTCGTTGGGAAAGTCGAATTGAGCAGCGTTTCATGGCACGTATCACACGTAATGACATCTGACGAACAAAAGGTCAGGCTTTTTAGTTACATAGATGGTGGGATGAACGTGGACTTGGGTCTTAGACACTAGCATTACGATAGTTGTGAACTCCCTCAGAGTACTAGTTTCACCTGGCGCGTGCTCACTACTTCGGCTGTTGAAAAACCTAGGTGGGTCATTCTAGCTCTGCAGACTGACAGAAAAGACGCTCAAACTAAAAATCCTGTGGTATTCGAGCATTGCAAACTTCAAGGTGCTCACGTGACTTTAAATTCTGAATGTTACCTTCTTGGACTTGAACGTAAATTATGCTAGTGGAGATTACTCGATCCTGTATAGAATGGCTCAGGAGTTTAGACACACTTTGTATGATGTTGGGGACTTGTGCGTTGATTCGGTGCAGTTTAAAAAGACATATTCTCTAGTGGTTTTGGATTGTTCCAAGCAATTGGAGAGACTTCAGTCCGGTATAGTAGACGTGCAAGTGAAATTGAAATTTAACGCCATGGTTCCAGCTAACGTGACGTCCCATGCATTGTTGATTGGAGATAGAAAAATGAGCTTGAAATTGGATAAAGGTAAAGTCGAAGTGATTTATTAATATATATAAATAAGAAAATGAAGATCAAAGTGAAAAGAAGTAAGATCAGGAAAAAACAGAGCGGGTTGAAAAGAAGAAAGATCGGGAAACCAGGTGGGTTTCTACCATTGTTGGCATTGCTCGGACCCATCTTAGCCGGAGTAGGCGGTCTAGCCAGGGGTGCTGCAGGTATCGCCGCCACAGTTAAAAAGAGACAGAACAATGCTAAGGTACTGAATGTGATGGTGAGACATAAAAAGAAGATGGAGGGTTTGGGGTTGAAGAAGAAGACATGAAGAGTCAAAAAAATATCTTGTGGCAAAGGTCTTTACTTAAGGCCACCCAAGGTCTAATCGATTTTAATAAACCTTTAACGAATTTTGATTTAAACAGATTAGTGAAAATAATGAAAATTCCAAAACTCAGAGGAACTTTCAGCAAAGACACACTCCCCTTACAACTTGGACCTATGGGTGAACACGGTATCGTGAACTTGGAAGATTTCCACGATGGAGATGGAAGTCACTGGGTAGCTTATTCTACTATTGCGGGAGAACCCTGTTATTTCGATAGTTTTGGCAATGTGGGTCCTCCCAGGTCTGTGGTTAACTACTTGGGACCAGGAGTTAAATACAATTACGAATGCGTACAAAACTTTGACCAAATTTGGTGCGGGCACTTTTGCTTATTTTTCCTAAGCACCTTCTCTAAGGTTCGTAATTACGTAGCCGTTTTAGATAGCATGAGATGAGTTATCTATAGAAAACTTACGTGCAAATCTACTGTAAGTGGAAATAAATGTCGTCCGTGTGAAAATCTTCCATTGCTTGTACCACGATTGACAAATCTTTTTCTATTTTGTAAGGAATTTCGAAATCGGTAGTTGTAGAATGCTCGTCCTTTACTTTAGTAATGTAGTAAGCTCCCTTTTCTACTTTAAATCTAACAACGAGTGCTACGCTCGGATTGCTGCAGTATAAAATTGCTTTACAAATTAAACCAGAACTTGTACATAGGAAGCTTGAAAGAGCACCGGAATTAATGAACCAATCACCTGATTTTTCCAAAGGGCTTTTCGTATTGAAACTGATTATAATGAAACAGTTTTCATGCACGAATTTCTTCGTAGTTGCGTCACTCAGTAAAGTAGGTTCACTTAGATTTCTAATCTGTTTGTTCGTGGCATTGAAGTGTTCTTTCTGGTCGTCTTGTAAAAAGCAATTGCTGTTAATGAACAATACCTTAGTAACAGCATCACTCGATAAAGTAGATTCACTTAGATTCCTAATCGGTTTGTCCGTGCCGTTGAAGTATACTTTTTGATCATCCTGTAACAAGCAGTTCCTGTCAACGTACACTTTTGTGGCTACATCAGTGGCATGTCGGGCGAAAGCCACGTCCTTAATTTGTTTCTTTTTAGCATAAAAATTCGCATCCGACCCATCTATGTACAAAGCATTATTTTCGATGTTAGAAACAGCAGAAGCCAATCCGTCAGAGAGACGAGTTATGGAAGGAGGTAATTCAGTTTTACGTTTCTGAACATCCTTTTCTAGATTATCAATTTGAGAAAAATGTACGGCATCTTGAGGTTCAATAGTGGCTCCTGCTTTAGTTAAACATTTGTTTCCCATATAATAATTTTTTTCTCGGGTTAAAACGTATCCTAGACCAGTTTGCCTTCTCGTAACTTGATCGTCTTCCCCTCTCAATCGTTTCAAAGACTGTCCAAATTTGTTAACCGGCATATCAATTCTTTTTTTTTATATATAAACAAAAGGGAAAAGAAATTTCAAAATGTCTCATTCAGCCTAGTATACAAATCTCTCAAATTTGATACAATCAAATTCTCTCGAAGTTAAGACTGAGAATGCAACAGGTTTTAAAAAGTGTAAAGTACGTATTGTCCTCTTCCATAGAATTCAAGAACTTAAAAGGAATAGGTTCTCCCATTTCGTATAAAGATTCCAAGCATAAGGGTTGGATTTCTCCCTCGGACCCCGGACCTCAAAATGTGTTGAAAAATCTTAAACGATACATCTGCAAAAATTAGAAATTCAAACCGATGAGCAGAAACTGTTACTTTGACAATGTTCAGTTACCCCAATTATTCGCACCCCGTTTCAATCTGCTTCCCATTCTGCCAAAAGGCTGACAATAAATCGGATAAGCCAGTCTGTCTTAGAACATGGGTGTACAACAATATCCACAAAACTAAAGGAAATCTTAACAAAAATGTTATGGAAAAAAACATGGTTTGATTTGCCTCCGTGCGGGAGTATGACCTTGTCAGAAGTTAGTGGTAAAATTAACGCCATGTATATCAGCAACGACATTCCCAGAACCGTAAAACTTTGGTGTAACGTAGATTACGGTGTCGTTGAATCTAATACATTTGACGAAAAGTTTTCTGACAACGACATTATGAGTTTGATTTTTGAATAAATTAAAGAACAATGGATATTCAAAAGTACGAGTTCTTTGTTCCAAGCAAGAAACCCAAAAATCATCCATTTCTACCTTCGAACATCAGATGGCTGATTATAGGACCAGATTTGCTGGTCCTATAATCAGCCATCTGATGTTCGAAGGTAGAAATGGAAGATTTTTGGGTTTCTTGCTTGGAACAATGAAATCGTACTTTTGAATATCCATTGTTCTTTAATTTATTCAAAAATCAAACTCATAATGTCGTTGTCAGAAAACCTTTCGTCAAATGTATTAGATTCGAGAATTGTGGGAAGACGAATTTACTGTTCAATTTTATCTGTAACGAGGGTTGGTTGGATTATGACAGATTATATGTGTACAGCAAAACTCTGTGCCAACCAAAATACAGAGCTTCACAGTCTATATTTTCCGAAATTGAGAGGTCCGTAGGGCGGGAGATAGCAAGTTTTCACATCTCTTAAATCGATTTGATCCGTCCCGAGGAGTTGGATTCCAAGTTTTTGTAATCTCGTGGTTTTTGATGATGTTCTTTTAGACAAGCAAAAAAATATAGAACGTTACTACGCTCAAAGCCGGCATTCTCATGCTGACGTTTTTTATTGTAGTCAGTCTTACACCAGAATTCCCAAACAAGTAGTTAGAGATAACGCCAATTTATTAATCGTATTTCCCGTAGAAGATTTAAATCTAAAACAATTCTACAAAAATCATGTCGGACCGGACATGGAATTTGCAGATTTTAAATCGTTGTGTAGAACGTGTTGGGACGATCAGTATGGGTTTTTATCGATTAACAAAACGTTAAACGAGGGAAGTTATAAACGTTCACTTTTGTTCGTAAATAAAAGAAGTCGAAAGAAAAAAGAACATGGAAACGAAACGTGAAATTGTAAAACTCAAAGAACGTTTAAAGAAAAAATTTTTGGATCAATGTTTGGACGACCGAGTGCAAGAAGAATCTTTACAAGAGCTTTTTTAAACCCGTTGTTAGTACTCTGAAACCAACCGTCGCGAAACCAACACCTGCAGCGAGTCCTTTGAAAGTAGTTGCTGGCTATCCGACTAAAAAACGAGGGAAATGTAAACGAATTATTACTCCCATTAAAACTTTCAAGTCTGAGGAGGAGGATGATGAGGAAGGGTGGGAAACTGAGGGGACAATGCACGATACCGAAAAATTTGAAATGTCAACACCTCTCAGTTTTATTGACCATTCGACTCTGCGAGCTCCTCCCGTTTCTCCCAACGTATCCGAATATGCGACTCCAGGTCCGTCTATGCGAACGGAATATGCGTCTATCAGTCCAGGGCCGAAAGTTACCCCAGTGCTTTCAGCAATTCAAAACTGACGCGTTTCGATACCTCCAGAAATTCCAAGTTATCCCACCCTCAGATCCTTGGATAGTCTGTTACCGGGACAAGTCATAGGGCAAACGGCTAAACATTTCCTGCTCACATTTTTTGAAAATCCCAAAGAGACCGATCCTATCTTCGGACTGCAATACAACATGAAAACTGGAGAAATGAGCATCATTAATAAACCCGTAAAAATATTCGAGAATAATAATAATAATAATAAGTTCTTTTATTGCAAAGCAATTCTCGAAGCTTATAGAAAGCTTATGTGAGATTTTACAACATCTTATTCTCGTGTGATTAATAATTACAATAAATTATACATACACATTATACATACACATTATACATACACTAAATGTCACACAAATATACATTACTTAACGTTTATAACTTCTTCATAAATTATCGGCGCTTCTCACTGGACTTGTAATATGTATTTAACTGATTTATTATGAGGTATTTTTTTAAATTTATCCTTAGTTCTTTCATATTTATGTATGTTAACATATTTTCTGACAGTTCATTAAATAATTGTGGTATGTAATACTTTTTTCCTCTTTTTCCATATGCATTATTCCAACTTGGCGTCTCATATCTCCTTTTTCCTACTCTTATGTTATTTACATTTTTTGTGGTTACTTTGAATGCATTGCTATAATAATTTTTTGTTATTATTATATATTTGTAAAGTTCCTTTATTTTTAATATTTCACACTTTTTGTAAAGTTCAATGGTTTTTTTAATCTTTATCTTTTTTCCAAACAGTACTGTAATTAATTTATTTTGTACTTTCTGTAATCGTTCTATAATATACTCTGATGTATTACCATAAATTTCTATTCCATAGCTTAGTATACGCTTTATCCATGCTTCATATATCATTTTTTTTTGTTTTGTATTTAAAATATTTTTTAATTTATATAATTTTGGTATCAATTGTCTTAATTTTTTTATAATTCCAATTATGTGTTCTTTAAAATTCCAAAATTCATCAATTGTTAAGCCTAAATATTTTGCTGTTTTCTTTTTTCTAGTTTCCTGCATTCTTCATTACATTTACTTTGTATTAGTCCTAAGTTTAGATTTTTACAATTTCCATAATGTTTTATTATCCATGCTTCTTTTGTTTTTTTCATTTTTGGTACTGATATGTCCATTTGAATGGTTTTTTCCTTACTAATATAAAGTTCATTTTCTATAAAGTAGTCATTTAATATGTTAAAGTCATATTGTAGATTGTTCATCATTTCATCATATTTATTATTTATTGAAATTAGAACAGTATCATCTGCAAAGAGAAAAATTTTTGTTTTTTTAATATTTCTACTAATATCATTTGTATAAATTAAGTATAAAAGTGGTCCTAGTACTGAGCCCTGTGGTATTCCATCATTAACCATTTTTCTGTTGCTATATGTATCTTTTAGCTGTACTATTGTCTTCCTGTTATTTAGGTAATTTTTTAGTAAGTTGTATATTTTTCCTCTTAATCCTAAGTTGTAACATTTTTGTAATAGTATCTTTTGATCAAACGTATCAAATGATTTCTGTAAGTCCACCAGTATTATTCCTACATATTTACATTCATTTAAACCTCTTGTAATTAATTCATTAACTTTTGATAATAATTCAGTCGTATTTCTATTTTTTGTGTATCCATATTGTAGTGGAGATAAAATTTTGTTAACATCCAGAAAATTTCTTATTTTATTTGCAACAAATTTTTCAAGCACTTTATCTATTATTGACAGTAAAGCTACAGGTCTATAGTTGTTTAGATCCTTTTTTTCTCCTTTCTTGTATATTGGTCTTATAATTTGTATTTTCAACATTTCAGGCCAAGTTTCTTTTTTAATCATAGCATTTATTAGTTTACAAATTGCTATTGATGTATTATTCTTTGACTCCTGCAAATGTTCAGTTTGTATTTTATCGAATCCTGTTGCTTTAGTATTTTTTTAGATCCATTATTATATTTTTTATTTCATTTTTATTTGCATTATCCAAGTACATTGATTTCTTAGTTACATTTCTATTTTTATCTTTTTCCTTTTTAAGATGTTTACAGAAATTTCCGTTTTTGTATAATTCATGTTCTTTTTTATTTTTTTGTTTAATTTCTTGTACCTGTTTATTAAAATTTATATTAAAGTTGTCTACTATTTCTTCTACTGTATTTTCTTAAAATTTTTAACAATTTCATCATCAGTTTCTTTAGTTTTCCTTTTATTGCAAATTTCATGTATCGTGTCCCATATAGTTGTTTTTTTATTATTATATAAATTTCCCAATTTTTTCTGAAAGAAATTTTCTTTACATTCTTTTATTTTTTTATTTATTAGTTTTTTTTTTCATTTTTATATCTACCTATTAATTCATTGTCCGGTGTTTTTTTGTTTTTTATTTTCTCCCATAATTTATTCTTATTATTTATTCTTGTTATTAATTCATTTGTAATCCATTCTTTTCTTTTGGTATATTTCTCTTCTTTTAATTTTGTATTTAATTTTTTATTTTTGGAATATATATTATTAATTTTTTTTATAATTTCTTCATATATATCCTCAGGTTCCTGTAATACATCTAAACATTCCCAATTTATTTCATTCAATTCTTTAACTATTTGTGTATTGTTAAATATCCAATATTTTTCTTTTTTTCTTTCCTCAGATTCTTTTTCTTTTGTTAATTCATTATTCCACATCCAGCCTATGATCATATAGTGGTCTGCAATTTTCTCTGTTAGGACGCCCCCATTTAATTATATTTTATTACTTTTAAAGAAAATATGATCGATACATGATTGTTGCAAATGATTTTCTCCATTTTTCAGTACTATTTCTTCTCGTGTCGGTGAGTTTATTTTGCTTTCAAAGCCTAGTGAGCTTAATGTATTTTCACAATAATCTATTACTGTCTGTTCGTGCCTATCATCTAATTCATTTTCTTTTTCTAAAATATTAATATTTATATCACCTATTATCATTTGACATTTCCAAGATTCTTCTTTTTCATTATTATCAAATAGTTTTTTTATACTTTTTATAAATTCTTTTTTGTTTGATGATGGTTTTCTATAAATAGCTATTATTTTACTTTTATCTTTGTTATTATTTTCACTTGTAACAGTTTCTATCATGTTATTATCATTAGTATCAATTTTTTTTAATTCTACCTCTAATTTTTTTTTTGTAAATATCATCAATCCACCTCCTCTTGCTGTGGTTTCCCTTGTTGATGTATAATTATTGTAGCCCTCTATATTATAATTTTCAATTTCTTCTTTTTTTATGTTTATCTCAGACAGTATTATTATTTCCCAATCAATTTTCATGTCTATCAATTGATGTTGTAATAGTTCCCAATTCTTTCTCAAACTTCTTATATTGACATGTAATACCTTTATATTTTCATAATTTCCCACATCATTTCTTATCATTTCTGATAAGATTTCCTTAATTCAAAAAACTTGATTAACGAATTTGTTATGTCAGGTTTTTCAGGTCATCCTCTTCTTTCATAATTTTCACTTCCTCCGTCTCAGCATTCTTTCGCGTCATGATTTTGCCATTTCTGAACCATACGTACTTATAGTCCTTTTCTTTTGCATAGTTTCTTGTTTTCCAGAATAATTGTTTCATGTATGGTGTCATGTTTTCGTTTATGTATATTCTTCTTTTATTTCCATTTCTGAACATGTCATCATTTGTTACCACTCTTTTCTTGTTCTCCAGCCACTTGTCTCTGCTTCTTCTTTCCTTAAATTGAATAATCACAGTACTTGGTTTTTCTTTATTGCGATTTGGTATCCTGTGTGTGGCTTCAATTTCTGAAATATCATGCACGATATTAAAATTCTTTGCTAAGTCTCCTATTACCCATTCTATCTTTTCATCTGGGAGCCAATCTAACTGATTTATTTCTAGGTTTCTGTTTCTCTCATATTGTTCTCGCTCTTTTGTTTCTTTGTGCATTGTATTTAGTTTTTGTTCCAGTAACTTATTTCTTTCTTCTTTGTTTTCCAGGTCTTGAACTCTAGTTTCCATTTCTTGCATTTGTTTTTTTATCTGTTCGTTTTCTTTTTTCAGATCTTTTTGTTCTTCACTTATGAATTCTATTGACTTTTTGAATTCTTCTAATGTCTTGCATTGTTCTTCATTTCTTGCTATTAATTTGTCAATTTTTTCTTCCATTCTTCTCATAACCATCTTTATGTTTTCTTCATCTTCTTCATTTTCGTCTTCTTCTTCTTCATCTTCACCTCTATTTTTTCTGGATCTTGTTCTGACAATGTTCTTGTTTTCCTGCACTTTTGTTTACACTTCCAGTCTTCCCTTTTTGTTTCATTCATGTTTTTCCATGTTTTTTGTTTTATTCCAGCACATTGATAGCAATATTTTGATTTGCATTGTCCACAAATGGTGTAATCCCCTTGGTTTCCTAGTTTTGCTTCACATTCTCCCTGGCATCTAGACATCTTCGTATTTTAGTTCATTCAGTTTAAAACTGGTTCATCCAGTTTTAATCCGGTTCAAAAAGTTTTGATCCAGTTCATGAACTTTTGTATTTTCAAAGGCAAATCAAACACACTTCAGTTTTCACAAATTTTGGCTTCTTCAGTTTGTTTATGTTCAGTTTGCCTCAATTGTTTCTTCAAATTTCTCCTTTTTTCCTCAACAGTCACTCACCAAACTTTTCCTAGGCTTTCTTGGTGTTCTTACACTTATGATTTTCTTTTCAGTTTTCTTGAGACTCTCTCAATTCTTTCCTATTTCTTCATCTTTTCTCCTTCGATATTTTGTTGCTGCCAGTGATGTCGCCATTTTTTTTCTAATCACATAGTGACATAGTGACATAGTGGTTGGTGGTAATCAGTATGCAGGAAGACAAGGACTTTGGAGTTTGCTGGTCTTTAGGGTTTGATAGAAACTTCATATTGTCCAGATGTCAAGGCATCTTACGCGCCTTTTTTGAAAAATACCAACGCCATCTATCAAAACAATGATTCGGGTACTGGAAGACCCAAGTCTAATCGCAGTGCCAAGTATGCTTCGACAATAGCACCTATTTGGGAGGATATGAAAACGAAGAAAAAGGGAACCGGCATGGTAAAAAAAACTGGGTATGCTAGAACGGTGGATTACAAGTACTACGACGATCCTAATGATCTGATCAGCAGATTGAGGCTTTTGTACGGATGCGCCAGTTTCTACTAATATGGCAGTGATCTCTAACCTTAGCTTGAGGGTTGTTCTTCAAACAAAAAATTGGGAAGGGATTTCCGCAATAATGACATACGTTGGATGTGTCGAAACTAGCTCGCTCGGCTTGGTGAGACTGAGGTATTGTACATTTTTCAGTAGATTACTGTAACCTTGCGCATCTTTCTCTATTAATTTATAAAATACTTCGACAGCTTCTTCTCCGAAGTAGTATTCTCAATTAACAATCTCCCCGTTTTGACCTATCACAACTTACCCAAAACTGCAAGGTGCATGCTGACGAATTTTAGTAACCAAGCTCATTGAAGGACTGGGTTGAACGGCGGAGATGGATCGAAGGAGACACTCAAAGTCAGCGTAGATGATGCGGGGGAAGGGGTTTGGTCGATTGAAATGCCGAAACTGGAGAAAATTTTCTCCAGGCATCTTAAATCGGAGCGCTTGCGTGGGATTCATATTGATGCACTTGTTTCGATGGGTGGTGACCATCCATTGTTTTCGAAACACCGCAAAACAGTTTCTACAATAGAACTTTGCATGAGTACCCGAACCTCGTTAACATAAAAATGCAGCGACATCCGTGATGGCGCAGTAGTGAGACTTGTCCTCGGAGGTTAACAAGAGAAAGTCGATGGGCTTTCCGTCGTTATTCTTAGAAACTCTGTGCGGATGCAATCCCTCTTTTTCGTTAAAACCGATGATGTTGACCGGGAGATCGTTAGCTTTTTCAAATTTACAGATTTCACCGAGCTTCGTTGGGTAAGACAGAGAGCGTCGAGTGATTCTTCAAACTCTTCGTAGTCTTCGTGGTTTACACTCATCAGTCTCCAACCCGCCGCTATTACTGAGTACAGAAAGCACTTTTGATCGTTTACATTGAGGGTGTTGAGGACGGTAGTTGCTAGTGTCGAATTTACTCATGTTTTTAGTCATGTCCGGGTAGATGTTCTCGGTTTCGATGCAATAGCACAGCAAGTCATTGTTTGTGAACAGCAGTTTTCCTCGATCTTCATAATGGGGATGTATGTATCGGTAGTGAAATTCGTATAGAAGGAGTTTGGACAACTCTAGTATGGCAAACCCCGAGTAGGTGGGAAGATCACACGTCACCTTGTGTACTTTCAAGTTGATCTGAACCAGGTTGTCGTGTAATATCTGAAACGAATCGGCGTTGGGTTGGGTGGAATACTTGATGTCTGAAAGTCAAGTTATGCACCGACAGCAAGCGGGCCCGCTTGCTGTCGGTGCATAGCTTGACTTTCAGTCTGTTCTGTTTCTATTCTATGGTTTTTCCGAATACCGAATTATTTGAAAGTTAAAACAATTCCCCTTCAGACTCCTTCTTCGATTCCTTTCATTTTTCCATATTAAAATCTATATATTGTTTCAACCAGGGCTTCTGCTTGAAACTCAGCACCCTCCTGATGTGACGAAGGACCAAGCCGTGTTCGAGGT
Source organism: Lithobius niger (assembly GCA_023313725.1). Taxonomy (NCBI): domain Eukaryota; kingdom Metazoa; phylum Arthropoda; class Chilopoda; order Lithobiomorpha; family Lithobiidae; genus Lithobius; species Lithobius niger. Next base: position 88,309 of record JAHWFP010196585.1, on the reverse strand, counting down.
AGAATTTTAAGTTGCGGTAGTGAATTATGTACCGCTTCTTCCTCAATAGGCTGCCCACTAGCTTCATGACAGGTTTCACCGGTTTTCCTTGCAACAAACATTTTGAATAGTCTGAAACAAATTCTTCTTCATGAGTAAGTGGGTAGTCGTTGTGGAGCTTGTGAAGTTCGTTTGGTAGTCCAGGTCTACTTCCAGAATGTATCCTACCGACAACGTGTCTGCTATCTTAGTCACGTCAAAAGCTCGAATCTCATCTTTGGTCAAATACCTAAAGCTTTTGTAAGGCAGCATCTGGCTCATGGCCCAGCCATAAGCGCTATTGAGGTCCCAATTGATGATGTACTTGTTAGGTTTTGTTGGATTGTACGTTTCGGGAATGTACGGGTTGTTGGCCTACACCCACCTACGACAAATAAAGCTAACTCCTTCCCGTATTCCCGATGTGATGAAGTTATGTTTACTAGAGGGAGTAAATAGTTCCAGCTCAGCCTTGGTCATCTTTAAAGTTGCCGCCCAGCTAACCCCTGGGGTGGAGACGTAATTGCACGGATCTATTTCGTAGTTTTGCAAGCAGATCCTGCCTCCTGCGGAATTCTTGGAAAATGTCTGCCAAAAGCAGACAGTCGATAACCTGATATATTTCATGGTAAGACGAAAACTTTTTGATTTTCAGCATACTCCAAATCTTTTTAGCATGATCGTATTGTTTCTCAGTTAGGCCTTCTTCTTTGAGTTTGGAATAAAATTCTTCTTCAAGTGGTAAAGACTCTGCTTCGAACACACTCATGTTGGAAACGTATTCGTAAGGGTAGTTTCCCTTATGGGTTAACAGATCCATGGCAGTTTCTTCCTCGACATTGGGAAGGAACCATTTGTCCTTCCCACCAGCTTTCAAGAACCCCTTTACCTTCCCAAACTTGTAATTACGTTTATGTCTCTTCGCCAGAGTTTTCAGCTAAGAGGGGAGAAAATTAAAGCTGTCTATAAACTTAAGCCGAATGTACCTTTTCTTTTTTTCCGTTTCATCCCATCCAGTTTCAGTGGTGTGGTCATGCTCATGAACCTTTCTGTATTTCTCGCTAGGCCTTCTACTTTTCCCAGAAACTTGTGCATGGTCTTACCAGTAAATGCATATCGTATGCTTCGAGGCAGTAAAATACCACGGGGATTGTGGTGCGCTCTCGGGCATTCAGGTTACAACTCGAGTAAGAAGCTCCTCTGTACTGGCCGGTAACGTGGCAGTGATCCCGGACTTTCATACTGTAGGGCTTCTATACCTCTTCGCATCAACATAAAAAGATACAACGGGTCTACAACGTGCACAGCTTTCTTGTACTTTTGGTGCTCGAGTCCTTGTTCACAGAGGATGGGATCGTCTCTATAGCCCAACTCCCTCTCGAAGCAATTGCAGTCGGGTGGGTAACTATTCCTGTGTGTCTATACGAGGTGTTGTATCAATCTTACTGGGGTAGGATACGTTTGAGCACAGTAAATGCAGGTAAAGTTTGTTTTTTCCATCGCTCCAACCAAATGTTTCTGTTTAATAATATAAATAATATCAACAGTATTAATTTCAACGTCCTGGTTTCAGTTTAATAACATAAATAATAAGAGGAAAAATTTGGTTTTTTTTTTTGTTGCCGTTATTTTCCTAGAACAACTGGCTTTTCGTCCAGCCAACTGCCAAAGCAGTCGTCGTAGCCTTTCCACCTGATGAGGTAACGAGTTTTCCCTCCGACGTTTTTAGTCTTCAGAATCTCTTCAACTAAAAACAGATCCGGCACGTTAGTTTTCTGCAACTCTTGCTCCTAAAAAGGTGCCTTCGATTTTACTACTCAGTTGTTTGACCAACCTGTAGCAAATTGGTCGAGTTTTTCTGACTCCACTCACCTCGAACAATCCGTTTGTCAAGTTTTGCAAATATCCCTTGTCGAATATAGATTTTGCCAATGTCACTCTTACTAAATCCCCGACTTTGAAACTATTCTTCTTTTTGGAAGGGCTCTTTTTCAGCAATATTTTTCTGTTCTCCAGTTCATCGCGTTTAGTTACTTGGGATGGTTTCGTTTTATTATAAAATTCCTTCCCAACACCGGATTGTACATTTTTAATGGGACTAGACATCGTGTTTAATATCTTGGTAAACCCGTGGTGACATACTTGACGTTCTACGGTTTCATAAGGACGGTCCAAGCATATTTAAGAATACATCGATGTCAGTCAGCAAGTATTTGTAATCTTCATTTTGTTCCGAGTAAGATATCATCTCAACCAAGTCTGCTTGAACTAAATCACCTATCCCATAGCTAATAACGCACCTCCTCGGAAAATGCCACCTAGCTGGCTTGTGCAGCTCCTCCACTTTAGTTTCCATTTGATCTTTTTTTTAACTTCCATTCCCAAATTTACTTTGGTTATCATAGCAGCATAGATTTTTCTACTTTTACTGCATGGGAGGCCAACTTTCTATCAGCTTCGTGCCTTCGTTCCAAGTCTGGTTTGGTAGAGTATTTGATGCCGTGCTGTTTGCAGGCCTCATCCAGAGAATTGATAGCAGCATCGCCTTTGTTTAGTCTCTTGTTCAGTTTTGTTCCCGGACCGCAATAGTTGTATCCCGGAATGTGAAGTTCCACTGGCAACTTGTCTATCACACTGTTCAACAATGCAGAGCCTCTACTCTTCTGAAACTCTTTCCTCGTGCCGCACACTTTACACTCACCCTTCAGCAGTTGTCTATAATTCTTAGTCACAATGTGCTTGACATTTTTACTGGCTGTAACTCTTTTGCATTTGAGGCAGTACATTTCTGTTTATTTAGAAAATGAGAATGAAAAAGCTGACATTTTTACTCGCTGTAACTCATTTGCATTTGAGGCAGTACATCTCTGTTTATTTATAAAATGAGAATGAAAAGGTATTTTAGATACTAGTTTTGTAGAGAATTTATAAAAATACCATTTTTTCCTTAGAGCAGCTGAAAGATGAAAGTGTTATATTATGACACAGCCGATATCAATAAACGGCCATCGACTGGTAATTTACGGAATTTTCCAGAGGACGTAAGGTGCATCATTTGTGGCCCTGCCAGTTGTGGAAAGTCCAATTTAGTTATAAATTTCATTTGCAATCCAGGTTGGTTGAATTATGAGAGCCTGCGAGTTTACTCCAAGTCCTTATTTCAAAACAAATATTTCCATCTTAGGAGAGCTTTTGAGGAAATGTGTCCGGGCATAGCTACCTTTTGTTCCAACAACGGAGATATCGAGCCGCCAGAAGGTATGCCATGTGGCAAAACGGTAATTTTATTGGACAATTTCATGATTGAGAAACAAGACAGAATCAAACGCTCCTTTGCCTATGGCAGGCACGCGGACGCTTTGATCTTTTATTTGTGTCAGACTTACAGTAGGATACCCAGGAGAGTTATTCGAGATAATGCTAATGTTATAATTCTCTTCAGGCAAGATGAAGCAAACTTCAAACATATCTTGAATATCCACGTTAGTGATGACATGATTTTCGACGAGTTTCGTCGCATGTGCGGTGACATTTGGAACGCTGTTCCTTACGGATTCCTACTCATTGATAAAACTAAACCCTTAGACCAAAGGTATAGAAGAATGCTCGAATAACGACGATGTGTCTGCCGAAGGTTTTCGTTGACATTAACGTACGTCTGTCTGCCGAAGGGTTTTGTTGACTTAAACATTATTTCATAAAGTACTAAACCGCCATGTCTACTAAAACTAAAAATAAGAGAAGCAAACCCCAGAAAGAGGTCGATCAGTACAAGGCTCTAAATAAGCGTCTGAAACAAAAATTTCAAAAATAGAAAACTGGAAAAGCAGACAGAATCTGAACACTTGCAAAAGATAGTCAAACCATTCGTCGATCCGATAGTAGATCAGACTGAAATGCAGATACGCCAGGGGAGCGAGGCTTCGGCTCAGCCTCAACGGCAAATCAAAGAACTGTTGGCTCTAGAAGCTGGACAGAAAAAACAAGAAATATATCACCGGAATCGGTTAGAGCATATTCAGAAAGCTTTGGAGGCGGGTACGGGCTGCGTCGATACTGAAAACGAGAATATAATAGTGACGATGGTGAAATTCAGTTTAACACGGATGCCGGAAGACGACTTTCAAGTTCCTTGAGCGCATTACCGGACACACCATCCAACATGTCTCTTGCCCTTACACCAGGGGCTCGTAGGAGACAAACGGAAGAGGCGTCTTTACTCGGTGATTTCGCAGTCACACTCGGTCTGCTAGCCACTAATTACCTATGTATGTTTGCCACTCGAGAGAGTCTGGCCGACCCCACTTTTGGCATTCGATACGACCCGCAGACTAAGTATTACATGATTGGATCCATGCACGTGGAATTTCATGACAACGATTTGATCGTGGAAGGAAAAAGGTACGAAGGGACGGAGATGCCAGCCTGCTAAACTACCACGATATTTTAAAGAGGAGTAAAGCCATATATCACAACAATGATGACAGTATGAGAAAACTGAAATCCAGTGCCGGTTTCAAGTACACGACTTTCATAAGACCTGTTTGGGGAAGACCTGCCGAGGTTGTCGGAAAAGGATACCGGTTCTACAGCAATCCGAATGATTTGTGCGAAAGGCTGAAATCCTCAGAGCCTCTAAACAGGCTGGCAATAATTCGCTGGACGAAGAATTTGTGCACATTTTCACAGAAATGCAGAGCAAAGCGTTGCTGTTCGATGGAGAGTACGAAAAACTGATCAGTGAATTAGGTAGATATTAACTAACGTATTAAAACTAAAAATGTTTTTAATACTTTCCTCTGATAAAACGGACTTTGTGACCAGTTTTGCTTCCCTGTTGATATTGGAAGGTGCCCACAAATTGGCTCTAGTCAATCTGGAAACCTACAACTTCATTCCTAACGATATACAGGACGTGACAGACTCTGTCACTTACAGCACGGAGGGCGGTAACAGCTGGAATAAAATCGTCGTCCCAGAAGGTTGTTATGAATTACACGAAATTATAGAATTCATTAACAGAAAACTAAAAGATAACAAGCACTGGGACTAGACTAATAACGTTTCCTACGTTCTATTAAATGGCAACGTAAACAGCTAAAGTGCGAACTAACTATAACTGACAGGAGATATAAGGCTGATTTTTCTGAACCGTCCAGTATCAGAAAGATTTTTGGTTTCAAAGCTAAGACTTACAAATTTAGGAAAAACATCAGACCAAACACTGTCAACATAATATATGTAAATAGCATACTGGTACATTGCAACTTGGTGGTGGGTTCTTACGTGAACGGATCATCGCAACCGACATTGTATTTGTTCTTTCCTACTGTCCCTGTTGCCTACAAGATTGTTCAGTCCCCGCACAATTTGGTGTACCTACCTGTTACGAACAAATATTATTCACACTATGCGCGTGTGGGTGACAAACCAAGCTGATAGCGCACTTAACCTTCGAGGGGAAACTTTGACGATGAGGTTACGTTTATGAAAGAAGAAAAACTAAAAATAAATACTAAATTTATGCTGCTCAAATTTATTAAACTGAAAGTAATTGCTAATGACCCACCGCCCTACGAACCGCCACAGTCCACATTACCTGTAAAGGGAAACGAAACCTACCGAGCGATAAGGCGTCAATTCCTGAGTCCCGCTAACTTCGAATTCGTGGAGAGCCTAATTCTTGCTCAGAATGGAAACCAACAAAAATTACCTAAACGTGACCGAGCCTTTTGTCATTGACGAATCGGTAGATGAATCGGATGACGAATCGTGAATATAATTTTCATGAATATTCTCCAATAGTTGGGACGAACTTGAACCAGTTTAATTCTGAAATAAGAATCACGGTGCAAAATCAGGACCTTTTCACTCATCCTCACCAGAGTTACCTTTACGTTGAGCGACCTCTCCTTAAAAGCTCAGTCGGCAGTTCCTACGCTGCCACGGATACGATAACTGTGGTCAATAATGTCGTGGCTTTCCTTTTCTCTCACATACAGTATCAAATAGTTGACAAAACAGTGGATCAACTTAACTTTCCTGGGAACACAAGCACGATGAAAGGTATTGTTAGTTATGGACATGAAGACCAAGTCGAACTCGACAACAGGGGTTGGTTTCTCGATAGTGGTAATGCTAGGTCGGCAGATCCTGACACTAATACCATCTTCAAGCACAAGCGGGACTTCTCTTCAGTCATTCTCCCAGAGGCAGTTTTACATTCGCTGTACCCTTGTCTCGCCTCCTCGGTTTCATGGAAAATTATACCAAGATTTTACACGGAATTCGTCAAACACTCATTTTGATGCAATCTGCGGATAACAACGCCATATTTAGAGACACTGGGGTCGGTACCGGCAAGATAGCTCTAGAGCAAGTGAGCTGGTATCTGCCTCACGTAACCCTCTGACGCACAGAAAAATAAGTTGTACAAGTTGATCGATTCTGGCACGAGCGTGCCGTTAGCATTTAGACATTGGCATTCCGATAAATTGGATCTGCCTACATCATCAACGGCCGCTTGGCGTCTTATTACTACTAGTGCTACGGAACGACCACTTTGGATCTTTGTGGGCTTTCAAACAGACACAGACAACGACCAAAAAAAATACCCTGCCGTCTTTGACCACTGTAGTTTCAACGACGTTCATGTGACTTTAAATTCGGAACGTTACCCGTTTCTTGACCAAAATTCAAATTTTAGCCAAGGAGACATTTCTAATCTCTATCAGATGATTGTTAACTTCAGACGACCGTACTACGGCAGAGGATTGCTGTTATCTGGGCCCGCTTTCGAAATTTCCACTTTTAGCAAGAATTGTCCTTTAATAGAAATTGATTTAACCAAACAAGTGAGCGGCTGAAGTCGGCGGTAATTGACGTACAGATAAAAATAAGATTCGGAGCTCAGGTACCGGCAAATGCGAAAGCATGGGCTCTAATCATAAGCGATCGCATAATGTACTTAAGATTAGACCAAAATAACGTTGAAGTTGCTGAGTGACTTATTCCATCTATTTATTTTTTTCCCCTTAAACTAGTCATGTATACAACTACAGGACTGGCTTTCAGTGCCAATCAAAAGAAACGCAAGTTACAGCACATCAAGAAAGGAAATACGGTACAACTTCGGTTTAGAAACTCTCAGATGAACAGCGGCACCTCGAAATTACCAGTCACTCAAGCTCAACTTGGCAAAATTTTTAAGGCACGCAAGGCGGGGAAAGGTTTACATCTGAAACTTTCTTGTACACAACTGAAGAAGGGAGGAATTCTACCAGCATTACTTTTGTCGTCATTGGCTGTGCTGGGCTCATCTGCTGCAGTGCTGCAGCAACAGCCAGAAGTGTGAATGCTGCAAAGAATAATTCTAGACAGTTGCAAGAGCTTAAGAGACAATGCAGCGATGGAAGCTCTGGCACTCAGAAAAGGAACGGGAATTTAAGAAAAAACCATAAAAAAAAGACGTAAAACAACCAACAGCAAAGCTCGTGGAAAAGGATTCTTTCTGAAGCCGGGGTATCTTTAAACAGACCTATGACAAATGTGGATTTGAACAGATATGCCAAGAAACTCGGGATTACCAACTTCAGAGGTACATTTATTAAAGACCTGCTTCCACAATGACATTGGACAGGGAGAGAATCTGGAATAGTTAACTTGCAAGACTCAAATGGAGGGGAAAGTACACACTGGGTTGCATATTACAGTAAAGGCCCATCTTGTCCATATTTTTTCGATTCCTTCGGTTTGAGAGCACCCTTAGAAGTCCAGAGGTATCTCAGCAAACCCATAACGAATCACCTAAGAGTTCAGGAAGCACATGAGATTCTGTGCGGTGAATATTGTTTATTCGTTCTACGAGGGTTGTCGCGAGGAGACAATTTTTTTCAAGTTATTCACATGCTGAAAAAGAAGTCATGAAAGTAGATAAATTTTGAAATGTTAAACGTCCCAAGTCTCCCTCTCCTCTTCCGTCACCCTCCATCGTTGTGGTGGATAATTTCTTGAGTCGAGCAGGACCCAATCTGCCATTCGATGCAAAAAATAACAAAATTGAAAATGTAGGACCTCCAGCGAACAACACTGACGCCCTAACTCTTGGATACCTGAAAACGGACCTAGGACTGAGTTTAGATTGAGACGGGATTCTGAGCATTAATGGAAAAAACTGACCAATTTAAATAGACCCACAAACGACAGTGATGCCTCCACAAAAAAATATGTGGATCGTCTAGTTGATAAGAAGCTCAGAAGTCAACCCTACAGACGCGTCAACTCATTTCCAAGCAATCTAGAAATTAGGGATAGCTACAAATGGATGGCTAACAACGGTTTTCAATACTACGTTGTAACTCAACCAGGTCGAATAGTCAAAATCATTCTCGTTGCGGCTTGGATAAATAACGCATTTCAAGTTTTTTTGGCCAGAACTGGGAAAGCACATGTTTCCGTACTGAACAGGCCGGGGAAACAGCCAGCGTAGCAAGCTACGAGGCAACACCTTTAGAAATTCAAATGGGGCAGATATTGACGGCAGCAAACGAAAATGTGGCACCGACCGGGCATCACCTGCTAGAAACTCATTGCAAAGTGGACAACTGAAGGAAAGGAAAATGCACCCAACATTACTTTTATTTTATTTTATTTATAAAGAGACAATGGCCAAACCCGCAGTTTATGCTTTCAGCCGCACGGCAAATTTGATCGTTAATCCATTCGACTCTTATTAAGAAATTATAACTTTGAAATGTGGTTCTTCTCAAACCACTCTGAACTCAAAAAAAATTCGCCGATATCTACAACCAGAGTCAACAGGTAAATGAAACAATGCACCGCCAGTGGAAGTTATGCATGCCAGATGAAAGCATCAACAACGAAGATACTCTGCTTTCCACCGTGCATAACTTCCAAGCTCTCATGGAGCTTTTTATCAGCAATGCCACTTAAGCGGGTCTGATGCAGCAGTTTAATGGTCTTTTAGAAACCGCTCTGGATTCGAAATTAAATGCCTTCCAAGTCGGAGGTGCCAAAAGATTTTGCATCAAACACAATGGGCATAAAACTCAGTTAGTATTGTACTTTTATAACGAAAGGAAAGTCCCCCAGACCCTAGTTCAGCTGGACTTTCCCGAATGGATGGAATTAAACAAAAGCCTTACGGAGATTCATCAACACATCCACCAAGAAGCCAAACCACTCAGCGACGTCGAAATAATTAGCACTTGAATAGTTTCGTTTTTCCACACCAAAGGTGTAGTTCTGGTTCAGTTTTCTACAGTAATGGTTGTCTACTGTTAAATATATTGGAGACATTACTTTGTCTGTGTGTTTACTTTTGATATTTGTTGCATTAGAATCCACAGCCACATTTAATTTCAGTAGTTTGGTTGGTAGTGGGAGCCCACTTTTGAGATCCCCATGCTTGGTTCCAATAGACTTTTGAGATTCCCATTTTATCAACAGATGGCGCTTGGTTAGTGACAATTAGTTCCCATAGATGGTGCCACTGTGTAGTTTCAGTACCTGGTTGGCATTTATTTTGACTCATGGCTTTCACTTTCGCTTTATTTATTTTGATTCATGATCAACAGATGGCTTATTTTGATTCATGATCAACAGATGGCGCCGCTTGGTTCAGTAGACTTTTGATTCTACAGTTAAATACTCTGTGTGTTTACTTTTGATATTTGTTGCATGTAAATTCACAGCCACATTTAATGTCAGTTATTTATTTTGATTCATGATCAACATATGGTGCCGCTTGGTTCCAGTAGACTTTTGAGATCCTCATTTTATCAACAGATGGTGCTTGGTTATGACAATTAGTGCCCATAGATGGTGCAACTGTCTGTATTTATTTTGATTCATGCCTTTCACTTTCCTTTTATTTATTTTGATTCATGATCAACAGATGGCGCTGCTTGGTTCCAGTTGACTTTTGAGATTTATCAACAGGTGGTGCAACTGTCTAGTTTCAGTAGAATTTATCAACAGATAGCGCTTGGTTATTTTTTTCTTGGTGGCAATTAGTTTCGTTTTTTTTTATGATACCAGTCTAGTTTAATTTTCTTGATGGTGCCAGTCTAGTTTAAGTGTAGCTAATAACAGTCATTGACTGCTGTTTTTGAACTAAAGAGCTGTTAAGAATGGTACAAACACAAACGTACTGTTTGTGGCGTTTTAAATGGCTTTGCAAATGCACTATACGTTCAACAGAATTTTTAAAACTCCAAACTTAAATTTTCTGTTGAACGAAAAGTGCCTTTGCAAAGCAATTTATAACGTCACAAACAGCACATCTGTATCTGGTGTGGTTCAGAAGTTATTGACCTCTGCTTGCCCCCCCCCCTCCCCAGTAGGCCTAAAAATGTGTCATTCTGGTTTCACTAAAATATATTGCTTTGGTGTAGCTAAAATGTGGTGTCTATTTTGGGCAGGGTTCGAAGCATATGAGAAATTAGCCTTTGTGGGCTGATTTTTACCCATATTAGTTCCAACAAAATTTTTTTATTCAGTGGGGACAAATAAACAAGTGTTTTTGTGTTTGCATAAAAGCTATTGCATATTTATGAACTTACTAAATTTGTAGATACGCTATTGCATATTTTTAAACTATACTTACGAGTGCCCATTGATGGTGCGTCCATCCATATATTTATTAAGTATAGTGTAGGTCAAGGTGATTTTCTGGAATCCCCTGCTGTCCGTCCGGAGCTCACGAATTTGGGATTTTGACCTTGTGAGCTCCGAGCGGAAAATCGTGGTACAGGCGGTTGTCCAACGCCTTTACTTAATCCAAAAAGTATAGTTTAGGACGGGAAGACTATACGCAGGAAAGTACCTGAGAAAACCTAGGACGGGAAGGTTTTATCAGCAATGCGGCCAGGTCGCGCTACAGCGGTGTAATCAATACGTGGTTTTTTAAATATATTCCACATAAGCAATTGTGTATTTACGTTTGTGTCAAAATAGCTAGCCCTAACTTGACACAAACTTCATTACAGGATAAACAAATGTGGGGTTCCGTCTGGAAAACGATGCAGAGCAGGCAGTAAAACACAACAATATTTCTTAGGTTAGTAAGAAACATTGTTCCGTTTGCTACCCTTTCATTCTCGAAAAACATTCGGTGGTAAGGGATAGAGGGGAAGGACAAACAGGCAAACAAACAACAAACAAATACAACGTGCCTCAAGTTTATAGGTGTCGACTATTTTTCCGAATTATCATACGTCGCATTTTCTCTCCCGAAAAAAACGTTTTTTTAAAAGCCTACTAAAACTTGCGTCAGGCCACGGTTTTTTTCGGACATATTAGTAAACTAACTCCGAATCACCCGTGTTATAACAATTAAAAGACAGGACGTACAAACAAAAAATAATGCAGCCATACGTAACCAGGTTAACTAAGGTGGCTTGTTACATATGAGTTCATTCCCTCCGCAACCCAGATTCACTCTGACATGTTGCATGCCTAGTGCCATAAATCCACAAAGGAGTAACATGAACTGAACTGCGTAGGAATAAATATATTGTATTATATGCAAACCACCCTCCCCCTCCCCTTCCTCTCATGCTCGGATAGTAGAATGAATTTCAGTATTTCAGTATTTCAGTATTCAGTATTTCAGTATAATAGTATTAAATAGTGTCATTTTACCACCCCCCCTTCCTTTCATGCTTGGATAGTAGAATGAATTTCAGTAGTTCAGTATTTCAGTATTCAGTATTTAGTATTTCAGTGTTGAATGGTATTTAATAGTATTACAGTATAGTAGTATTGAATAGTGATATTTTGAAGACATTAAAATAAAAGTGCAACGATTCCATCAATCAGCATGGTCCACATTTCGTAGTTAGAAGGCAATAAGCTCTACTCCAGATTCGTGCCGAATTTGTTGAAGATTAGGACTAGTAACGGCAAGGCAAGACAGGTGTATAAATGAAGCCGCTTTTTCGCATTGAACCATAATATAGTGCAGAGTTGTGGAACTGCGTCGTTCTACCACTCTGAACAACGCAGTTTGATCTCGTTTCGTAATGTAAAAATAAATAAATTTTTTTGAGCCTTACGTTATGTGAAGCAAACTGACGCTCGTATAGATGAACCGGGTCAATTTTGAACATTACTGCACGTTTTTATTTGGAAAACAAAGCTAGTGAAGGGCAAGCAATCCCGAACAGCCCAGGAGGAGAAAATAAATAAACGCGAGCAGTAGTGAGCTTCCCCGTATCAGTATACTACCTGAACCACACTACGTGGCAGCCTAGAGTACGATTTACAAATGATGACACACAAGTGCACTTTGTGGAATACGACCCTAAAACAACGACAGTGGTTACTTTGTTGCAACTTTTGTTTATGGAATGGTCCAAGCTCTACAAATACTTTGTGAGCATCGCTAAACACATGGGGAAAGTTTCCGAAGGGGAGCAACAAATAAATGCTTCGTACTGCCTGCAGTACCGCCGACCCGGAAAAAAGAAACAAATTTTCTCCATTCATGAGTACAGTCCCTGTATGGATCATCCACTATTAACGAAGCTTCGAAAAGGTTTCGAGGGCATTCTTGAGGCCAGTATCATAGTAGGTCTAGTTGAATGTCAGCGCCAGTATTGTAGTATGTCTGTTTGAGGGATCCTAGCTTCGATAACAATGGAAGACAGTGGTTTTCGTAGACAGTACATCATTATCCTTTTTTTCACTACTTGTCAGCATATTTTGTACTCAAAACAACAATGAATACACCAGATGAAATCTTAATGAGACGTCAATGAACAGTTAAACACTTGACATTAAATCTGATTTTGAACTCAAAAATTCAATTAACATGGCACATTTGTAGATCCTTAACAACCATACTGCTCTTAAAACTCGGACGGCCAGATATGAATGGCTCTTCCATGGCTCTAACAAATCTCTAATTATCTAATTTGCCTCATGCTAGTGGCATTCAGTTTGACCCACTGTATACCGATTTTTCTTTAAAATGAACTGTACCTGAAAGTTTATACTTTAGTTTAATTATATCACGTTACCTACAAGACTTTAAAAAAAACACCATTATAACATCTTTCAATGATACATAGTTTGGTAAATACAGCATGATCAACTCGCTGTTGATTTCATGTCAAACTGTAAGAGCAATTATAAAAATGTGATGCATGGTGGTCCTTCTCGTGATAAACTACCAAACATTAAAGATAAAAGAAAAAATATTTAAGATAAAGCCAAAAGAGGATGGGAGTTAAGAAAACACTGATACAGCGTAAAAATCATATCTTAAAATAGCTACTATTAAGTAAGCCTGTATTGCCAAGGACTACGGTAGCAGTTCTTATGTAAGACTCAGCATGAACTTCCATGTTAAACGTCAAACTTTAAACTCCTGTTGTTTCGCTTAGAATTAACATACAGCAACGAAATTTGATATTTGGGGTCGGGTCGTAACTATTTCACTGCATTACAAATTTTAATGACAACAATCGAACTGTTCGGCGTCCACAGTGTAGCCATTTCTTGTTGTTGTTGCTGTTGTTGTTGTTGTTGGGACTCTTTGCCCTCACCAGAAGATCGAACCACTGTACCGATTTTCAAGTTCTATTGCTTCAAACGTAGGTATGAAGAAGGCCTAGGTAGGACCTTTCGCATGTCATTCTAATGTAACTACAACACTCTCGTGACGGAAAGTCAAATGGACTCGAAACTTTGCTCTTACCTACAGTACGAACCAATGAACCGATTTTCAATTTTTGTAGCTTAAAATGTAGGTATTACACCGACCAGGGCCTTTCGAATATGATTTTAATGTGACTGCAATATTCTCGCCGGCAGAGCATTTATTATCTAAGAGCACTGGGCAGAAATCATTAGGTGGGGTAACAAATGGTTGCAAATCGAGCTAGAAACATGAAATTTGGTACACAAGTCTTTCAAATCGATCCGGCCATGGACCCCCATGAAATGCCCCAAGGGCCTCCAGCACCCTAACCCCAGCATCCCCCCGTACCCCATTCCAGTGGCTTGGGCAACAACTTCTTTTAGCAGATCAAACTAAAACCATGAAATTTGGTTCACAAGTCATTTCTACCAACATAAATTGAATCAGCCTTGGATCCCCACGAAATACCCCACAGGGCCCCGAATACACCCCTGTACCCCCTCACTGAGGTTCGACCATCAAATGTTTGCAAATCGATTTAAAAACATGATATTTGGCCCACAAGTCTTTCTTTGCAGTAAATATCATATGGACCGCCATGAAATACCCTCAAGGGGCCCCACCCCCCCCCCCCCCCCCCAACACTCTCCTGTGTCCCATCTCAGAGGCTTGGGTAACAAATTCTTGCAGATCAAGCTTAAAACCTGAAATTTAGTGCACAAGTCATTCTTAGCAGCATAAATCGAATCAGCCATGACATACCACGAAGGGCCCCCAGTGACCCCCCCGTACCCTTCCCGGGGTCCTTCATCAATAAATTCTTGCAAATGGAGCTAAAAGCTTAAAAAATGGTACGCAAGTCATTCTTAGCCGTACAAATCGAACCAACCGAGGAACCCCCTTGAAATACCCCCAAGAGCCCCCAGCTCCCCCCTGTGCCCTCTCTCTGATGCTTGACCACAAATTATTGCTGATCGAGTAAACGCTTGATTTGTGGCACACAAACCTTAGCAGTACACATCGAACCAGCCATGGAACACCCAAGAAATATCCCCAAGCCCCCCCCCCCCCCAGGCTCGCCTCGGTTTCTACCTCCCTGCGGCTTGACCAACAAATTACTGCAGATCGAGCTAAAAGTTTGGTACACACGTCACTCATAGTAATTACAAATCGAAATAGGTATGGAACCCTCTCGAGATACTTTCCAAGGCTCACCAACGCCTCCCCTCCCCCGTGACCTCTCCCTGAGGCCTGACCAACACATTCTTGCAGATTGTACTAAAACAATTAGATTTAGTACTCAAGTCATTTTTAACAGTACAAATAAGACTAGCTATGGAACTCCCGTGTAATGGGGGGGGGCGGGGGGGGGGCCCCCCCCCCCCCCCCCACCCAGTATTTCCACTCCATGAGGCTCATACCCGAAAAATTGTTGTTGATCGTATTGAAAGCAAGGATTGCAGTACACCAGTCAATCCTAGCAGTAGAAATAGAACCAGCCATGGATCCCCATGAAATACTGCCAAAGCCTCCCCAGCATCCCCCCTTGTGCACCCCCATGAAGCATAGATCACCAACAAATTCTTGCTGAACGTACTAAAAACATGCATTGTAGCAGTAGAAATCGAACTACATACGGAACGCCACGAAATAAACCAAAGACCTCCTAGTGCCTCCTTTTTTCGACTACATGAGGCTGATGACCAATAAATTGTAGTCTGATTTGTACTGGTAAGAATGACTTGCGTACCAATTCATCTTTTAGCACAATCAGCAAGAATTTATTGGTCAATAACCTCATACAAGTGAGTGTGGTGGGGGAACGGGAATGTGCCTGATGGGGTATCTCGAGGGTTTTCATAGCTGGCACGGTTTAGAAGCTAAGAATTTACTTGTATACCAAATTTCATGGCTTTTAGCTCGATGTGCATGATAAGCCCAAATTCTGGTCCGTAACAGCTGTACTGCGCCTGTAGATTGAACCAATGAACTGATGCTCAAGTTTTATAGCTTAAAAGGTAGGTATGAAGAAGGCCTAGGGCCTTTTGAACGCTATGTGGCTACAATTGTTGTTGTTTTCTGGTTGAGGAGATTTCGCTCTCACTTGGAGATCGAACCAAAGAAACTATTTTCAATTTTTATAGCTTAAAGTTGAGTATTAAAAAGGCTCTCTTATAATAGTTATTTTAAGGTGATTACAATAATATTTTTTTTGTTATTCTTGCTGGAACAAGGAAAAAATTTTAGATATTAGTATTACAAAACCATTAAGCGTATAAAAAACGGATGTAAACCTAAAATTTTTAAAGCTCTAAAGGAACAGATATTAGAAAAAGACATGTAAGCCATCAGCATCGCAATAATACGTGTAAAAGAAGCTCCAGCATGTTTTTCGATATGCAGGAGAATCTTTTACACGTATTAGTGCGACGCTGATGGCTTACATGTCTTTTTTTAATATATGTTCCTTTAGAGCTTTAAGTTTTTAAGGCTTACATCGGTATTTTATAAGCTTAAGCGTTTTTTACTACTAATGGATCCAACGTTCACCGCGATACCATGACCGGAGTTTAAACTAGCCAGCTATAGACCTCTGTACAGACACCTCTGTCATTTGAGATATCTCGTAGACTTACGGAATATTACGATTTAAGTGTATAATTTTGTGGTTACGGTATTATGTTTGCTTTACTCCTGGATGCTTTTACTGCAAGTTCGTATATTGATTTAGTGATATTTTTTTAGTGCTAGTTTTCTTACGGTTTCATTTTTAAAGCGTATAAACAATTAACCAGTACATTGATAACATTCTCATTTATTTTATGTTAATTTATTGCATTCACAGTTTGCATTCCACGATGCGAATGTGGATCAACGCTACGAAGTAATGTATTATAAGCACACGATATCTCCACATCAAGGTCAATCTATATCAGAGCTAAGGATTGAAAAGGTAAAGGCAAAGTTTTATTTATTTTTTATGAGACTAGAAACTATATTGGTTTTCTATTGTAGGGTAGCAAAGCTAACATAAAACTGTAACTTACCACTTTTGCCCGCTATGAAGTCTATCTTCATGTTCTTCATTTAATATGAAAACCTGATTTATGTTACCAGGAAAAACGTGTATTGTGTATGTTGCCGATGGCTCCCTCGCCCCCATAGAGGGCTCGTTTTTATGGGCTCCTGATGTTACTAATCATCCCTAAGTTATAAATAAGAATAGTTACGGAATCTAAGGCCAAAACGTGCTACGAGAGGTGGAGAATATGGGAGAAGTTTTCTGTTAACTTTCTGAAATTTGTGTATAGTTATAGACTATCTGTTGGGCTAACAGATAGTCTATAACTATACACAAATTTCAGAAAGTTAACAGAAAACTATTGTCATCATGATTTAAAAGGCCATCTCACTTAAAGCACTAACGTCAACTACATCTGCTCGAAACACAACATTTTAAAAATGTTTCCCCACAAAGATCTTGTTGTTCGAAGTCGTGGTATTATTTAAATTTGTTTCCTTGGTGGGGTTACGTTGGTGGGTTTTAATGATATGCTAATGATTGTTCTTTACTTTTAATCTGCAAACTTTGATTGTGGTTATCAAAGGTGTTAGTGTTATTAGTTTTTACGACACTTTCAGTCAGTAAACCATGTTTTGGTTTTTGGAAAAATATTTTCATCTTGATTTTAGAACTTTTTTTTTTTTTGCTACATGCGAGGAGAATAATCTTTGTCGTGCATGTATTGAAAACTAAAAAAATTTCAAAATTCACTTCACCAAAATCTTGTATAGTTAACAAAAATTTAAGCTGAATTAGTCTTTTATTTGCTATTTATTCATCAGTGCAACTTAACAATGGTGAATGAATGGATTGCAAAACGAAGGAAATTCTTAACCACACTACATAAAGTAACTAGCTGACAAGTTCGTATTTAAACTCAAAAGTGCATGTGATTACCTTCAGCTGTTAATATGCAAAGAATGTGCGTGTTAGATATGTCTAATGAAAATGTTTAGGCCGGTAAAATCAACCATGGCAGTCCTTTCCTATTTGATCAACTTGCAGAGCTGACATGGTTAGGCTGAATTGCATTGGACAGTCTTTGGCAATACACCACCATCTGGTACATCATTCAGATTCTGCCAATCTATTTTGCCAATTCGTACAGTAACACAGTCTGGAAAAATACTTTGTAACAGGCCTAGCAAAGCTCGCTCGAATTTCGGGAGAAGCATGGTTAACTCCCCAAGTGGGTCGTACCCCAGAAGCTAATGCATTTGTGCTGCTTTTGTACCTGTTCTTACTTTATGGCAGCACTTTTTCAAGGTATTGGTAAGCAATTTAACTTGGGTGTCTCAAAAGTCTGACCTATACCAATAACATTTTGTCTAGTTTTTTGTAGGCAACTGAGATCTTGGGAAGCACCATTGACAAAAAAAAATCCACACGTTGACGGAAAGTAAATTTTCGGTGCCCACCTTGGAGAGTCCCTGTTGAAGAAGGGAGTTAACCATTCAATTTCCAGTGGAAAGGGGAGTCCGAGAGTCACACGTTCTAAAGAACTAAATAAGAGCACATCTCTGCAAAACCGTCTATGATCGGTACTCCTAAATCTATATGACGGCCAGAATTAAAGTGATGTATAGTGAAATCGCACCATACTCACTTTCGGCTCCCGATTATGGACTAATTTTTGGTGTTTATGAAGCAATTCGGCCCAGTGACAGATCAGATCTGTTCCGTGAGTGTTCAGTGGTCAGGTGGGAAGTGTTTTGAGGTCCGTAGCTGACATAGTTCCAAAGTTGTGACTATTTGAATTTTGTCTATTTCTGTGGAGATTTTCCCTACTGGTGGCTGGCATCTTTGTTGTTTTGGTCATGAAATTGTATTGGGTTACAAATTTGTATTGGGTAATACAGATTTTCTTGGGTTATCCAGATTTGCTGGTTCCAGTGAATCTTGCTGATGGTTTTGGTCGAAAATTTTTTTTTATCCCAATTCCGATTTGTGTGGGTTCTTTCAGACTTGGTGAACCAATTCCTTTCAAAATCTTAAATATTGGGCAACTTTTTCACCACTTTTTAATTTTTTTAATTATCACCACTTTTTCTCTTTTCTACAACGTCCCGACCTGAAGGTGTCTTAGAGCATTTATTTTCCATATGTTTGAAAGATCCACGGAGTTATGGAGGGATCCAGCGCTTCTATCACAAACTGTATCTCTAAGGAGCTATGTCAGCAAGATTATCCAAGCATAATGTGTGAAAACCGTAGAGATATTTTGTATTTTGACTCCTAGCAAACCCCCATACACATAGATGGAAGAAATCAGAGTACTTCTATTTCGGCAATCCCTCTGAAGGGACGATGAACACATCACTTCTTGATCTTTCTGCTAAGGTGTTGGACAAACTTGCGACCTTCAGTTTGGAAAAAGATGTTGATTTGGCCGATCTTAGTGTGAAGGTTGACACTGTGGCACAGGATATTTTGTCATCCCTCGATTTAAGATTTTCGGTTTTCAAACTAAGTTTTGAGAACTGGACGAAGAACTTTTTCGAAAAACAAAAACATATTTTTGATGAATACATCGATGATTTGGTAGAAAAGATGAGCAACAAATTAAAGATTATCACAGAATACCCACAGCAAATAAATGACGGATCTACCTCCAGTGTAGGTGGTTTAGCCCAAGAGAAAAATGAGTTGAGTACTACAGGTTCTGGTGAAACAGCTAATCTCAGTGTTAAATTAAATCCTACTGGAAGCGGCAAACTGTCGATTTTAGCGGCACACTTGGATCACGATCAAACCGATAAACATTGTGGGATAAATGCCGGAAGCGAAATCCTAGTTAATTCAGTATTGGAAAGAAATATTACCATTGATAGAGGAGGAGTCCGACGCAAACGAAATAAGACAACAATTTTCTCCCCGACCAGTAAAGATGACTCTGTGAAAGCTAACAAAATCCCATTACGTAAATCAGGAGAAAATTAAAGGAAGAAAAGTGACAACTGACCCTCAGAAACTCAGCTTCAAGTTAATGGAACAAACAGCAAACTCCCGGATGTGCTCTGTGACGCTACACCAAATGTTTCCTTACTCTGTAACTGTACAAATCAGACAAGAAATGAAAGTCTACAAGGTTGGAGAAATTCCCACATGTTGCAGGAATCAGTAGTGTTGGATCAACATTTGAAGATAAGTCGCATGAATCTACATGAACCACAAGGTCGACAATTTTAGGTGAAGCAATTGTGAGAAAACTATGGGGCAGTAACCATACAGAATCTGTCACGCTAACTTACCCAGGCCTACCAGTTGAGGCTCTAGCAGAAAAATTGCCTGAACTAGTCAAGATAAATAGGAAGTGTGGATCATTTGTCATCTGGGCAGGTACAAATAATGTAGATAAAACACCACCGAACCGAATTGCACTGTATCTTTCTGACTTTTCGACATCACTCAGGTGTACATGCCCAAACGCCTGTATTACCTTAGTCGGCCTGTTCCCCAGACTGGGACGCCTAACCAGGCAGAAAGATTTACTAGTAATGCATACACACAGCCTTATTAGGAAGATGTGTGTGGCCCAAAATCTCTCCTTTTTGTCATTGGATTGTGACATCTTAAATGATCATACACTCCGTGCCAGTGATGAGATACATCTGACTACACTGGGTAGAACTGTGCTCCAAGTCAGGTTGGCGCCATTACATGACTCATCAGAAAACTACTAAATGTAAATGGGGATCCTCCAGTGCGGAGTCACTTCCAGTGAGGGACTGTGGTGTTACCAACCGTTTTTTTTTTATCTTGTGCTGTTTTTAACGCATGTAGTGTTGTCCAAAACTTAGGATGTTTTAATGCAATGCTTGATAGTGACTGTTTTAAGGTGATTTTTATTGTGGAGTCTTGGCTCCATCAGGGGTTCACCGATGCGATGGTGGTGGGTCCAAAAAAGTATGCAGCTGCGAGATGTGACCGTGGCAGTCGAGGAGGCGGGGTGTTAATTACACTTAGTGTGGAAATACCTGTGGTCTTGGTGGAAGTCGGGACACTAGTTGAGGGATTGGTCATATCTGTGCCCATTTTTAACATTACATTTACTCTTTGTTATCTCCCAGATATCAGACCAGAGGAATCTGTGATAAACGTCTACCATTTATATCGAAATCTCTAAACGAGAATCATGCGAATGTAATCCTAGGAGACTTTAATCAGTCGACTGTAAACTGGTAAGCAATAGTGCTAGGACCCACATCATAGGCTTTTCCTAGCACTTGTAAATCCTGTGGGTCTTACTCGACATGTGGATAAGCCAACATGTGGGAAAAATATTCTTGATCTCATCTTTACTGATGATGATCAACTTCTTTTTGATCTTGTCGTGGGGCCTCACTTTGGTAGAAGTGATCATTGCAATATAACCTTTAAATTAAATCTTAATGCAGTGAATGTCTCAGGGCCTGAAACGCAGATAAACGTGGAATCAACGTTAGGTCGGGTAGACTTCCCGTTGCTCACGACGTCACTTCAACTGATTGATTGGGATAATCTAATTTTTTTCAATCCATTCATTCATTGGTGGTGCATGGAAGTGTTTTTTAGATATCATAAATAATAACTTAAAGTACTGCAGGGCACCCAAAGGCATGACTAGAACACCCATTCGCAACCTCCCAAATTTTTTAGTTAAGTTAAAAAATCATAAACTTAAACTTTGGAAACGTTATAAAACAATGCAGATGTTATATCTGATATAATGCAGATTTCTTAAGGAACAATAACGCTTCTCGAAAAAACTATTCAAATGCGGTTGAGGCGTGGCACAGAAAAAAGGAAGAAAATATAATCCTGAACAGAAACAATTCATCCCTCTTTAAGTTTTACCGAAAAAAAACACAGTCAATGAGACCCATACTGCCTTTCAAAAGCCCTAGTGGATTCCTTGTAGAAAACCAAGATAAGGTTGAACTTTTGAGCAAGATTTTCGCAGAAAATGGTATTATCGATGATGGCAACCAAAATCTCCCATGGCCCCAAAATACGTGTTGGCAAAGTCAATGTCACACTGTAGAGTTTAGCCAGTCTGCTGTTTTCTATTGACAAATCTTAAATCTAGTACTTCATGTTGCCCAGATGGCATTTCAGCATTTTTTCTAAAACAGATATCGGCTGAAATTTGCTACCCATTATCTCAACTTTTTACTGTCTTTTAAACAAGAAGAGCTTCCAGATCAATGGAAAACGCTATTGTTATTCCAGTCTTCAAGAAAGGTTCGGCATCGAATCCTGAAAACTACAGGCCTATTTCATTAACATGTGATATGTGTAAAGTCATGGAGGCAGTCATTAGGGATACTATGCTACCTTACTTAATGAAGACATCCATTATTAAACCTGATCAATTTGGGTTTCTTCCAGGCCGTTCGACCACACACAACCTATTGAGTATGCTAGACCGTTGGACCGATGAATTAGACATTGGTGCCCAAAGAGACGTTATGTATTTCGATTTCAAAAAAGCATTCGAATCGTTGTCCACCGAAAACTTCTTGCAAATTTAAATGGATGTGGCATTGGTGGATTGCTTTTAAATTGGCTGTCTCCATTTCTGGGAAACCGAACACAATAAGTTAAGATTGAATTTACTCTATCGGACAAGGTCGACATGGAAAGAGCGTCCCTCAAGGTTCCGTTCTGGGACCTTTATTGTTTCTAATCTTTTTAAATTATCTTGACCTGAATACTTCTTCGCTATAAGGTGCAAAATTTGCAGACGACTTTAAGATTGGAACTGAGATTGTATCTGTGGGTCCTTCACTAGCCCTTTCGGTCGAGATTGGGAATGTACATACTTGGTCTACGATGTGGCAGTTGCCTCTTTCCTCCTCGAAATGTCAATCTTTAAGTATCGGACCTAAGAGTCAAGAATCAAACTGCATACTTAACAGAGACATTGTTCCATATGCCGACGAGATTCGACACCTGGGCATCTGGTTTTCCCATGACCTTAAGCCATCTCTTCATTGTTCAAAAATTTCCTCAGCGGCTTTTTGACGGCTTGCCATAATGCATATGTGTTTCACTTCGGGTCATCTACAAACTAAGGTGTGGGCTTTCAAGGTGTTCGTCCGTCCCATCTTGGAGTATGCAACACCTGTTTGATCCACGTACCTAGCAAAGGACATTGACTTGATTGAGTCAGTGCAGAGACGGTTTACGAAGTGTCTTCCGGGGCTTCCGGAGGTGGACTACGCCGAGCGCCTTGCAAGAACGAGCCTTGAGCTTCTTAAATTGAGGCGCCTAAGAATTGACCTTATTATGACGTAAAAGATTCTGCAAAGTTTGATACCGGCTGACCTTCCATTCTTTGATCCGGCTCCTAGTCTACATTCACTCGTGAGCACCCTTGAAAGCATGCTACCAAACGTGCGAAACTTGAATGTAGAAAAAATTTTTTCTCAGTCCGCATTATTCTCGTTTGGAATGCGCTTCGTCCTAGTACAGTGGGCATGAACTCTGAGGCAAAATGTAGGAGAGAACTGCTCACTGAAGACCTCAGTAAATTTATTAAAAGACCATTATGACCCCCGCCTTCGAGCACTGGTACAGTATTGGCATCCTGTGGCCCATCCATCGATCGAGTATGTGGTGAACAGGTTTTTTTCATTTTATATATATATTTTTAAGAATTTTATTACGACAAATCCCATTATGTGGATCCATTTGCTTTTTACTTTTTAAAATCAACAAAAACATTTTAGCAAGTTTAAACGATTTTTTACATTTTAATTAGGAATGCCATTGGGGACCAACGTGTCCCTGGCAGGTCTAACCTTGGTGGCAAGGCATTCGTGTCCCCACCCGCCTCCGTCTATTCCACATTCCCGGCCATTGTTTTATTTTGTTTTATTTTTTTTTTCATTTAATCTTACTGTTGAAATTCAATACAACTAATTTCTTAACTTTTAAAGACGTTAATTTTACAGAAAATAGCGTATAATTGCGGCTGGCTGTTAGTGACCCCTTGGTCCGTGCCAGACCTGTTGCTATTGCGACAAACTTTCATTTATATTATATATTATAAACTATGTTGTTTACTCTGTTATGTATTTTCATGAGTACTTGCACTCCCTTCCGTCTTGCTAGTCCCTGCATTACAAAAATGGGTCACATGAATTTATATTCTGTCAAATGGAACAAAAAGTTATTGAAGTTGGTTAAGACTTTTACAACACCCTGTATACCAGTTTCTTGTGTATGGGACAAATAGTTTAAATTTTGCAATCTGAAAACTGTTTAAGGCGGGCCATATTGCACCACCATTTTGGATTTTCGAAAAACTTAAAAATTCATTTGAATTGGTTCATGCTCATGGCCTTAACTGTACAACGAACAGACAGACAAACGGTCAAATATACAGAAGAAAAGGCGAAATCAAGTGGTAAAACAGGAATATTTAGACATAAATCGCTGGAAATAATACTAAGGAAAATTGGAAATTAAGCCAACAGCGAAAATCATACACTAGAAATAATTTTCCTTAGTAAAACAGGAACTCATTGGCTTTGCTCCTTCAGTTAATAATATAGATTTGCATGTGGTCTTAAAGACGTACTTTTCTTTTAACATTTGGGAAACTCTTCCTCGAAGTGTTATTACAATCATTTCTGGCAACGTTTCAGAGTTAAAAAGTTTCAAGTTTAAAAATCAAAACCCAAAATAAAAACAACACCGAAAATAATATAGAATTATGGGAAATATAGCTAATAATCAAACAGGAAATGCGTAAAAATTCTATTAATAGTGTTAATTAAATTTGTTTAATTTTTTTAATACAAATTATCTGTTTGCAGATTAGCATGGTGGTGTGTTGTGAATACTCTTTCCTTTATGAGTTAAGGATAAAAAAGTCTGTAATACTAGCACCTGTGTAGACTTAACTTTGTGCCAAGGTTGACACGAGTCTGAAAAGCAAACTGCAAGTGCAGTGCCTTACAGGGGCATTTAAAGTTAAGTAATAAACTCACAGCCTTATATATTCTCAATACATTCTAAATACTTTAATAATCTTATACACCAGCTTATTATTCTTAAAACGTTGTACCAAGGTTGACCCCGATCTGGTAACCAGACTATAAGTGTGATGCCAGACAGATAGTATTTCAAGTCAAATAATAAGCTTTAAATACATTAATAGGCTTGTAGAGTGTTCGAAGATTTGCTTACATATAATTGAAAGCCAGGCACAAAATACACATATGTAACAAAAAACCTATATTTCGATATTAATGTCCAGAGTGCCATCTTTGAAGTAATAAAATATAAAAGATACCTACGTTTCTACATCAGTTGTTTTCTGAATCATGTTGGATTCATAGTAAAAACAGGCCCTAAACGTATATTTTACATCAATTCCCTAATCAATGTATCAAACTGTTGGTAGTGAGGGCTAGGTAAACTGTCAATTTGAGAACACCTAACGTGCTTGTGTTATAACATGCTTGTGTTAAAACACAAGGAACATGATAAAAACATTCAATATTTCGTTAGGACTTAACGAGACTTTATCAAGAAGACAAGAAAATATTTCTAAGCATGCAAACAGTCAACGTGTTTTCATTTAGTAAAATACTTTCCTACTATATTTATACGTAGCACTATAACACTGTCTGATATAGGCAGCCTGGGTATCTACTTGGACTAATGCATAGGTCGCATGAACCTCTCATTTGTGTAATTAAACGGGGGATATTTCAGCAGAATCTTCTTTTCATAAGATAATAACTAGCATGAGGCCACTTAGATTGTTCACAATAATTATCCTGGATAAACTTATAAGGAGGCATGTTTGATGTGGGATAAACGTCAGTCAACCTGTTTGGAAATAGAATGATATGACAAAGGTGACGTGTTGTTGTAACTCCGGATAGCTCTGTAAACAATTGCAAGCTTGGACGTAAAGATTTACTGCAGGTATCATGGGACAAGTTACAGACATATGTCATTTTGCATGACAGCCGTGCTGGAAAGAACATTGTTCCCCTTCGAGCTGACTGTCACTGAAGAATTAGAAAACCAACGATTCAGGAGATAATCGAGAACATTCCAATACACAATACCATCAGAGCAAACACTCGTATATGCAATTGGAATAGTGAGAATTGAGATGATTGAAAAATCGAAAATCAGTTCAGAGCTTTCTTACAATTGCTCTCACAAAGTTCACTGCACATTGCAACCAAAGTCATCTTAGTTCACTATACATTGTAACCAAAACCGACTTAGTTCACTTCGCCATACAACAGATGTCGTATTAGTCCTTCAAAACACCAAATCAGGTTCCCTCCCTGAATCCATGATGTGATCAGTATGCAAGTCCACTCAATAGTGGGTAATCATCTGCAGCAGTCATGACACCATTCCCATCAATTCGCAGCTTGGTTTTGAAGATTCTGAAATAAACGTCTGCTACACTTTTAAAAGGTGCAGCAAACTCATTGAAGACGTCTGCCAATTGCTTGGAACACCGCCAATGCTCTCAGATTCACATGCGTTTTGAAGAGGTGACCCTCAAAAGAGATTCAGCTGTCCTGTCACTTCGACACCACAAAGCAATCGTTTACCAAAAGAAGAGAAAAAAACGTCAAGTTCTCCTGCAAACATCAACCAGCAGCCAAACATTTAATAAATGATACTAGTGGGGACCAACCGCCGACCACATGGTTGCGCAAAGCCATGCAAGGTAAAGGCAGGTCTGCCAACCAAATTACATGGTCATTCCAAGGCCTAGGTGGGGGTTGAATGACTAAGTCTTGGTCTGTCCCGGTTCGTCTGAGCATCTGGATCCTCAAGCCTTTCCCCGTGCTCTTTGCTACTTCCATCCAAGGTTTCTTGACTCAAATGCACTTTGACTCCCTGGCTCAACTCATCCACAACTTTTGTTGCAGGGGAAGAATCATCCACAGCTTCACCTTCCAGAATTGCTTCTGTGTAAGTTCATCATCCACTTGAGTCTCTTTGAACCTATACCTGTCCATTGACATTAGATGAAAATATGGTTCACCGTCTATAATGTTGAAAGTTTTATTGATCAAGGCATCATTGATGGATTGAAGGAATGTCACAAGAGACTTCGTGGCAATGACCCAGTCTGGTGCTTTGTAGGCAGCTGCAAGCTTCTTGGAGAAGCCTGCCTCGGCTTTCGGCTCGACATGATTCTATATCATCACAAAGTACTTTATCTTGAATTCAGCTGGGTGTGCTTTTGATTGTAGGCAATTTTTTTATTCATTGCTATTTCCATGAAATGGGTAAGAACCAAATCATATCCATTTTCACCTCTCCTTATTATCTCTGTAATGTGTGGTGCAGTGGCAACCCGGACCACTGCACTGTGACTGAGGTTGGCGCTAATGACCAAGCTGTCGACGCGCCATTAAGCCTCAATCCCCCCCCCCATATCCATTTTCTAACACCAGTTAGCCTGTTCTGCGTATTCCTGCACTGTCAGCCTTGATTCCACCATCAGGGAAATGAATATTTGGGGTTATTCCTAGGATCTTGTCCAAACAAGAGGTAGTAAGGAGTCTTTGCATTACCGTCATGTGGTGAGGAACTTACGTCATACTGTAGAGCTGGAAGGATTGGACCCCAGCAGTCTTGTTTATCATGAGCAAAGGCGTTCACCAGTGGCGTTCACCAGTGGATGGTTTTCTGTGGATTAATTGTCATGTATCCCGAAGTTCTTGAGAATCTCCTCGCAAACTTCCACCATAAAAATTGCCCTTTAGTTTAAGATCAAATTGTCTGGAGGCCCATGGTAGCACTACTTTCTGTAAGATCTCGGTAGCTGCTGTCCTTGCAGTCATGAACCATGTAAGTATGAGCCACACACACTAAAGTAGTCAACTATGCATAAGGTGTACCTGTTGAATATTCTTGTTTCTAGCAGAGGGCCAACTAATCGACTCAAGCCATCTGCATCGGTTAAGATGTAATCACATGTTGCATGTTCCCCATCTTTTTTCATTTGGGCCACTTTGATACGTTGGCACGTTTCACAGGACCACACATATTGCTTTGTATCTGCCTTGGCCAATAAGCAATCTTCCTCAGTCGAGCAATCATTTTCTGCACTGCCAGGTGATATCTTGATTGTGGTCATAGCAATCTTCCGAATAGTTGCAGCAGTTTTGGTACATACAGTCTGAAGCTCCATTCAAGCATCTGACGTCCTGCACTGATGTATCGTTGTAGTCACTAGATCATCTTTTCAGAGACAAAGTTTTCAAATACTCTCGTTCGAAGTGTCCAGACTCCTTGCACGTGTTCTATTGTGGGTGCATCTAAACTTGTGCTACCTTGTTGATCTCAGCATTTGCATACCGTGCTTCCTTGAGCTGCTACTTGTATGTCCACAATGGCTGGAGGCCTAATGTAACACATGAGTTTCACCAGAGCTTCGAAAGCTTCTTCAGGAGATCCAGCTGGTTGCAGTTACTGCGTGGGTTCCGAAGAATTCCGAGAGAGGGCGTCTGCTATGACATTCAGTATTCTAGGCTAGTGTACCACCGTGAAGTCAGACATTTGTAGCCATACAACCCATGCAGACATACATCCTGATGTTTTCGGACAACAACCACCTAAGAGCTTCATTGTCATGGCCAGCAGAAAGTGTGTCCGCTCTAGGTAATTCCTACACTTCTCAATGGATTCTACTGCTGCCATAGCCTCTTTCTAAAAAGTTGGAGTAGGCTTCCTTGTAAAGACTGTTGTTGTGTCCTTTGGTTCAGCTGACGAAACATCTTTCTTCGTTAATCAGTAGACCTGAGTGGCCATCTCAACAAAATTTCTGATTAACTTCCTGAACACGTTGGAGAACCCGAGATATTCCTCTGACTTTTTTCCTGTGGGTGGGATGAGGATAAATTTTCAATGGCGCACAATGTTCCTTGGTGAGTTCACAGCCCTATCACAGACACTCGGAGTTCCAAAGTTGACAGTTCTGGCGTCCAAAGATTACATTTTGATCATATGTGTATGAACCCAGATTGGTTAAACAATGCAAAGATCTTGTGTAGTGCATGTATGTTTTCTTGAATGACATGTGTGCCCACAATTATCTCATCTATACGAACGATATACAGGGTGATCCAACTAAAGTGTTACGAGCCGATATCCTGAGAATGGCTAATGAGAGAATAATAATGATCGAAATGCAATGATGGGTGTGATGGGGGACGTTTACACGAGAAAAAAGGAATGAACTTGAATTAGTATTTCAAGGTCATCCTCGTGCTATCTTCCAAACGAGATACGATACGGCAAAAAAGTAAATTAGAAAGTTGGACGCAAGGACACAATATGACCAACAACAAAAACAGATTCAAAATCGGATAATAAATAAAATAATTACGATGATGTTTAAAAGCTAACTCTGAACATACTGGCTGCACGGCAGTGAAGCCAATTTCTCGGTAGTTGGCTTCACTGCAGTGCAACCAGCATGTTCAGAGTTAGCCTTTAAACATCATCGTAATTATTTTATTTGTTATCCGATTTTGAGTCTGTTTTTGTTGTAGGTCATATTGTGTCCTTGCGCCCAACTTTCTAATTTACTTTTTTGCCATATCGTATCTCGTTTGGAAGATAGCACGAGGATGACCTTGAAATATTAATTCAAAGTCATTCCTTTTTTCTCGTGCAAACGTCCCCCATAACGCCCATCATTGCATTGCTATCATTATTATTCTCTCACTAGCCATTCTCAGGATATCGGCTCGAAACACTTTAGTTGGATCACCCTGTATACTTTGCATGCAAGACCATGTAGGACAACTGCCATAGTATGTTGAAATGCAGCACTTGACGTCTTGAGACTGAATGAATCAATTTTCTTATATACATCCCACTGTGACAAGACAAACATGGTACAGTCTTCTGAATCTAATTGTAATGGCACCTGATGGAAGCCTTGTTTTTCATCCAAAGTTGATGAAGTTATGTAGGGGAATACCTCATCTGATCTTGTCATTGGGTACCCATCCGTCTTGATCTCTGCAACAAGAACTGGACGAAAGCCACCTCCATTTTTCTTATTCTTTAAGAAGAATGGCTGGCCCCATTAAATGATGGTACGGTCAAGCCTGTCAATTGAGAGTGGCTCATCAATCATCTTTTTGATCTTTGAATATCTGGATGGGCTGGATACATCCACTGAGACCAAGTTTAGGAGTACAGTAGAACTCGATCTTGTGGTAGTAGATGTCCGTTCTGACTGGCTTTCTAGGAAATATAATTTGGTACTCGTATAATACCTCAAACTGACTTGACTGCTCATGAGTGCACTGAACTCCTCGGAAGCCATCCCCATTCGCCACACTGGGTTGACTTATGGTCCCATGGGATCTCTCCATGCTGAGAGAGGAATCTGTAGTCTTTGTGTGTAATGAAATAGCCTTTGTCATTTTTTCTAATATATGCGTTTATCCATGGCCTTGAAGAAAGACTTTCCCAGGGTGCATCTGCATGCCATCTTCTCAAACACGTTTAAAGCAGTGTCATGACAATTATGAATAGTATTACGACAACTGAAACTGGCTTGATGACCGTATTGTCAGCCAGTTGAGAATCGGATCCTTCGTAGGGTTCCAGTGTTGCATCAGTCCAGATCACATTAAAGTGATATTGCTGAATGTCAAAATCACTGATCCCCACCGAGGCCATCATAGAAATTCATTCCTTTAATTGTTATTGGGATTGTGTGACCAACTGGCTTCTCACTAGATGCGAGCATCTGGAGTTGGGTTTGAGTGGATGGGGCAAGTGGTGGAAAATATTCCATTTCACCACAAGCATGCTGTGGTCTTCATCTTATCAAATCTGGGTTGCAATGCCACTTGCAAAATGTCACCATCAAAATGCCACCCTCCACTGACAAAATTCCACTTCAAAATTTTTTTACTGATCTTTTTAAAAAGTCACAATGTATAAACATAGTCACAATGTACAAACCTTGACAGGTTGTCACCTTGGCAGAGTCCACCTTGACAGGTTTTCTATTTAACATTTTTAAAAAGTCACAGATATATCACAAAAAGTTATAAATTAATGATTTATAAATCTGTCTCCCCCTCAGTGTTTATCCGTTTGACCTTTATAGATTTTTTTTTAGTTTTATTTATTTTTTGGTGACAATCATCAAGAATACAGAATGGATTATGAGTTAGGATTTAATTATCTTAGCCGAATATTTAAGAATACTAGTTCATATAGGCATGTTGCAGTGACTTTCTTTTTTTATCATTAAGGGCGCAACGCCTAGAGACCGTACAACAGTTTGGACTGGTAGATAACAATCCCGTGAAAATTCAACAAAGTGAATGAACGTAACCAGTGCTTCAGTGTTAAGAATTTTTTGCCTAATTTTGCCTAATTTTACTTTTTTGCCGTATCGTATCTCGTTTGGAAGATAGCACGAGGATGACCTTGAAATACTAATTCATGGTCATTCCTTTTTTCTCGTGTAAACGTCCCCCATCACACCCATCATTGCATTTCGATCATTATTATTCTCTCGTTAGCCATTCGCAGGATATTGGCTCGTAACACTTTAGTTGGATCACCCTGTATATCGTTCGTATAGATGAGATAATCATTGTGGTCACACATGCCATTCAAGAAAACATACATGCACTACACAAGATCTTTGAATTGTTTAACCAATATGGGTTCATACACACATGATCAAAATGTAATCTTTGGACGCCAGAAGTGTCAACTTTGGGACTCCGAGTGTCTGTGATAGGGCTGTGAACTCACCAGGGAACATTGTGCGTCATTGAAATTGTATCCTCATCCCACCCACAGGAAAAAGGCCACAGAAATTTCTCGGGTTCACCAACATCTTCAGGAAGTTCATCAGATATTTTGCTGAGATGGCCACTCAGGTCTATCGCAGATGCACCCTAGGACCTAGGAAAGTCTTTCTTCAAGGCCATGGATAAATGCACATATTAGAAAAAATGACAAAGGCTATTTCATTACTCACAAAGACTATAGATTCCTCTCTCAGCATGGAGAGATCCCATGGGACCTAAGTCAACTGAGTGTGGCGAATGGGGATGGCTTCCGAGGAGTTCAGTGCACTCATGGACAGTCAAGTCAGTTTGATTTATTATACGAGTACCAAATTTTATTTCCTAGAAAGCCAGGCAGAACGGACATCTACTACCACAAGATCGAGTTCTACTGTACTCCTAAACTTGTGTCTTAGTGGATGTATCCAGCCCATCCAGACATTCAAAGATCAAAAAGATGATTGATGAGCCACTCTGAATGACGGTACCATCATTTAATGGGGCGATAGCCGTGTATATATATGATTGAAGTCCTCTCTCCAGCAAAACTAAAACTATTAATTTCTCCGTTTCTATTCAATATATTTCGACCAAAATTGGCCAGATAGTAGATAGCAACTTTTCCCAACTTTACACCAACTTTTATACAATTCCGTGCAAGAGTAAACGTAGGGAGCCACACGTAAATTTGAAAACTGTTCACTTGTTGTCGTTGCTGTTCTGGTTCTTGTTCGTGTTCTTGGCTGACACGGTTTCAGAAAAAACTACTGTAACTACCTAAATTCTGAAACTTGATCTGAGCCAGAAATTTCTCTGGGCTTCAACCTTACAGGGACCACTTTTTCGATTGGTCGATCCATTCCAGAGTTACGGGTCCCTACACGATCATTTTGATTGTTTTACATTGTTTTAACCATTGTATTTAGGGAAACAATGCCACTCAGCAAACTCCAGATTCATTCTTCGTGCACGTGTTATGTCTTTGCTAAAAAGTTGATTGTTGGGGGTTGGGGGTGTAGTGGCATGAGTAGGTTAAGTGAGTGGTGTGGGTAGTTTATGTATTAGTAGGGGCATACGGCTACGGGCCAGGGCCTCAATAAATAATCGTGAAAGAATCAGTGTTTCAGTTAAAAGCATATATTTTTAAACCAAACTCAGCTGCGTTGTTAATTTCGAGGTCGACGGCCTCGAAATTGGCAGCTAAAAACGAAAGAATGGCGAATTTATTTCGCAGATGGAGGCTTTCAGAGCTGAGTTGAATTGTTTCAAAGTGGCCAGCAACTTGAATAGACTGCATGCAGCAATAGACTGCATGCATAAAGCTTTGTAGCGCGACGCCATAGCTGTAAAAAAGGTACACGTATTACAAACAAAAACGTGAAGAGTACCGTAAAAAAGGGGATATATGGTTGAATTTTCACTTGTTAAAATGAACACGGATAAAAATTGATGATTTTTAATTGAAATAATAAAATGTATAATTGAGAAAATCCCATCCGTTTAGGTGCTGTTGTGCTTTACCAATCATATATTTAAAACGTAAAGCACAACCGTACCGAAACAGATGGAATTTTCTCAATTGTACATTGTATTATTTCAATTAAAAATCACCAATTTTTATCCGTGTTCATTTTAACAAGTGAAAATTCAATCATATACCCCCCCCCCCTTTTTAACGGCACTCTTGACGTTTTTGTTTGTAATTCCCTTATTTATTCGGACCGTGTATTCCCCCGTGTATTCCCACAACCGATTTCATTTCCAAAAACTAATGGCTGCATTGACTTTTTTTTATGGTATAGAAATCACGTTGTCAAAAGACAATTTTTAGAGCCCAAAAATGTGCAGGAAGGAAGGAATAATAATAATAATAAGTTTGTTGCAAACGCAACCAGAATGGCAAGAACCTGGTGGTCACTAACTGCCATCCGAAGTTAAAACAAAAAATATAAATTACAAAAGTTGAAGATTTTAAAAGTTTAAAACGAAGATGATAGCCTGGCTGTAGAGGAAGGGTAGATGGTCTTGGGTTGGGGTCACGAATGCCTTACCACCAAGGTTAGACCTACCAGGGACACAATGATCCCCGATGGCATCGCCAAACGTGAGGGACAAATGAGGGGAAAAGCCGGGTATCATTGTCAATGTTTCTTAAAATAATAAAATATAATAAAATAAAAATGCATCGCAGTTAAAACTTGGCCTAAACCAATTGTCAATCTTAATATAAAAATAATAAATATAATAATAGTATAATAAAATATAATATAATAATAAAGGGAAAAGCAAGGGCTCGTTGGAGACTGCTTAAGGTAAAACGAAATTAAAGAGTGAGGATGAGAATGGAGTTTTAAAAGATGAGGATGAAAGTGGTGGTTTAAGGAAAAGCTGGGCAATGTTCGGGGCGAAGGAGGAAGTTTATTTTTGAATGAAAGAAGTGATGGGGCAGAGACAGTCTCGTCACTTAGGGAATTCCATGCAGGTATAACTCGCAGGGCAAAAAAAGATTTTCGCGTGTTGGTGTGAAATCTTGCAACAGGACTTAGCAACAGGACTTAGTTCGAATAATGGAAGGTCGATAGGGAGCATATAGTGCAAAATCTTGTAAGTCTAGAAAAGGTCCGCCTTAGGGCGTCGACACTCAAGGGTGTCCAGCTCGAGGATTTTAAGACACTGGGAGTACTCCATGTTATGCATGCCTGGGAGTGATTTGGTATACTTCCTTTGCACTGACTCAATTCTGTCAATATCCTTGAGGAGATTAGGAGACCAAACCTGGCTAGCGTACTCAAGTAATGGACGGGCGTAGACCTTGAAGGCCCAAAGCCTGGTATGTAGATTCCCTGAATTGAAACAGCGACGCACCATGTAGGATCTACGGCTGGCCGCAGTGGCGATAATGTTGCAGTGCGTGTTGATCTTTAATTCGGGCTGGAACCAAACACCCAAATTCTGGAAGTTGTCAAACGTTTCATTAAGAATCTCATCACCCAGGTAGAAGGTATGGGGGGGACACGACTTCTGCCCAAGGCAAAGCTATGACATTTCTCGGACAATAAGGGGAGCTGCCAAGTGACGGACCAACCATGGACTGAATCGATACTTCTTTGTAAAATTAAATCATCGTCAGGTGAGATAAGTGGAGCGTGGAGTTTTATGTCGTCAGCAAATTTTTCTTGAGAGACGGCAGTTTCAGGACATTGGAGGTCATTCAGAAACAGAAGAAAAAGTAGTGGTCACAAAACAGAACCCTGTGGCACGCCGCTCATGACAGCCGAAGGTGGGGATGACTCACCCTCAACAATTACACTTTGGGTGCGACCCATAATGAAAGCCGAGATCCATGCTAGAAGCCCACCATTAAATCCTGCAGACCTCAGTTTAAGTAGTAACTTGGAATGCACCACAGATTCAAATGCCTTTTTGAAATCAAAGAGGATGACTTGAGTGCAAATACCGACATCAAGGGCCTCAGTCCATTTATCGAGTGCAAGTAAAAGTTGGTGGACCGCAGATCTTCCTGGCAGAAAACCAAATTGGTAATTTAGAAGTATATTGTGCTTATTAATGTGAAGCATCATTTCGTTTCGAATAAGAGATTCTATGATTTTACAAGGGACACTAGTAAGGGAAATTGGGCAGTAATTTTGTGGTTTGGCAGAATTACCGTTTTTAAAGATAGGTACCACAATCGCTGTAGACCAGTCAGTAGGCAAAATTCCGGTTTTAAAAGAAAGGGAAAAAATCTGTTGCAAGGCGGGAGCCACATGATCGCCAATTTGATGGCAAAAAAAGGAAGAGAAACCATCAGGGCCAATGGAATGACTGGGTTTAAGGTGGCGAAGTGCAGCCCGGACTTCGGCCAGCGTGAAAACCACATCAGAACAGCAACATGTGGTGGAGTTGGTATCAGAGTCAAAACGTATAGGTGAATCCACCGTCGATAATGCCATGTTTGGTGAATTCGGAATTGAAAGCTGCAGCTTTATCGGAGGGTGATGTTAAGAGTTTTCCATTGACAATAAGGGGTGGCATAGTGCGAGAAGATTTAGACTTAAGACGGTAGAAGCGGAAGAGGGCCGCGAGATTGCCTTCATTCAGTATTTTTGTTTCGAGATCGGTGAAAGGCTTGGTTACACAAACCGAATAATAAAGGAAATAACAGGCATCAAAATAATAAAGTAACCAGCATTGCGGTATTCTTTATCGTTATAGGCATAAGAAAAAAATTCATCCTTTGTAGTGGCTTGATTGGCGTGAAATTCAGGAAGCCACTGCGGTGAAAATGGATCTAGGTAAAAAAAAAAAATCCAAAGAAAAAATCCACGGAAAAAAAATCAAGAAAAAAAATCCAGAGAAAATAAAATCCAAAGAAAAAATACAAGAAAAAAAATCCACAGAATGAAAATCCAATGCCGTTTTTTAAAAATTTCATTATTATTTTTTTCTCATTTTCTTAGTGTAAGGTTATTTCGTACTTCATTGTTAGTGCTACGAAACTCGTTCAAAGCTTCTTATTTTTTTTTTCTGTCCGATCCTTGAAAATCATAATATAAATATATTCCTGGTTTTTCAGCCTGCCAATGACAATCTGTCGGAATTCCTTACTTTTCAAGTCCTGGAAAATAAAAGGACTCACTAAATTAAACTTTCCACCTTTTTCAGCTAGCGTACCAACCTTTTAATATACTCGCAATGTACTTCTCGCATCTAGTAGTTAGTTCCTAGTCCAGTACGATAGCAAAAGTGTTATGATTGCCATGGAGCAAAATGTTATGTGGTGTCTATGACATCGTTTGGTTGTATTGGCACAGTCAAATAACCCGTGACAATAACATAAAGAATTCCCTTGAAGAAACTATTGTTTCAGAAACTTCTGGACTCCCATTACTGACAGTTTCGTTACGAATCGGCAGGCAGTCAAAACCGATGATGTACGAAAATTTCAGATTTTTTTTAGATTTTAGATGTGAAAGACCATTCTGAAAATACGCCTTAGTACTGAACAAAAAATAAATTTAAAATCCAACTGTTTGTACATATCTGTTATTTCGTCTAGTATTTTACCACGTCCCTGACAAACTTCCGCGCTTAGCCGAAGCACTGTGAAAGTCTTTCCACCACACCATTCTTTTCCTACTTTTTATCTGCAAATATTCATTGTTGTCCCACTTTTAGGCTGGCAGTCAGCAACTCCATGGGTCTTTACTAGTCCTGCTGCACCAGCAATACTGATTTTTTTTTTCACTTTTTCACTGTTATTATTTTTCCATTTTTTTCCTTAAAAAATCATAGCTAAAAAAATTATATTGGATTTTCTTTCCGTGAATTTTTTCTTTTGGATTTTTCTCTTTGGATTTTACTTCCATGAATTTTTATTTCTAGTTTTTTTCCGTTTACCGTTGAAAATACGTTTAAATATAAACTTCTAGCACTTGGCGAAGTGACGCTAGCCACGAACTCAGGATATGCAAATAGATAACCTGCAAAATTTGTAAAACTTAAAAAAAAAAGTTGAAGTGGCACAGCAATTCGAGCTTAAAACAAGACGATGTCCTTGGGACTTTTTTAAAATGTTTATGCATTGTGACTTTTTTTTAAATATCAGTAAAAAAATTTTGAAATGGCATTTTGTCGGTAGAGGGTGGCATTTTGTCTGGTGACATTTTGATGGTGGCATATTGGCGTGGTGGCATTTTGACGAGTGGCATTCTGTCGCGGCACCATGTTTAGAGCATTGGCGGCCCAAGCCAAAGACCCAGCTTCAAATCCAAGACTCACGATGCCACATGAATTATTTCGTCAAAATTACAGCT
>JAHWFP010196585.1:13453-26037 GCA_023313725.1 Lithobius niger | reverse complement strand
ACTGCCCGATCTCCCAGACCTGCTAACTCAACAAAAGGGAACCAGATTACACCCAAACTCGAAGATATTACTACTACTATCTACTAGGGTGGCTACTATCATCAAGGAGGCAGGAATTTTTGAAGACCAGGCCACTAGAATCACCAGCAAAGCAATTCATGACTCGACCAACAAAATATACAATAGTCACTGGGAACGATGGTTTCATTGGAGTAAGCGAAATAAAGTTAATTCAATCAACCCCCTATTTTAGAACTTTTTAGTTTTCTTAACCGACTTATTCAATGATGGACTCAAAGGCTCCACCATCTTGGTCTACCGAACTGCACTAAATTCTGACTTTAAAGCTGTTGGAAACAAACATCTTCTTGAAGAATTCCGAATCTCCACCCTTCAGAAATCATTTGAAATCGAACGTTTTTCTATCCATCAGACCTTTCCCAAATGGGACCTTACACTCGTTCTCGAATCATTAATGAAAGAGACGTATGAACCCATTCAAACCTGTCACATCAACCACCTAACAAGAAAAACGGTTTTTCTGACATCTCTCGCTGCAAGTCTGTGCAGCAGTGTAACGCAAGCACTTTCCAACGACCCTACTTACTGCTTCTTTTTCGACAACTGCAAATTCATCCATCTGAGACCTCGACCTGACTTCCGTGCCAAGACACAAAAACCCTTGGAACCCTCGAAGCCAACAATTATTCCAGCACTCACTAACATACTTGGGGACGAACCACTCTGCCCAGTTCGGGGCCTACGCTATTACCTCAAACAGAGAGCTGACCCCGAATGCCGAAGAGGGCGTCTACAGCTTTACCTATCTTTCACCAAAGGCACAAACGTAATTTCAGCTGCCATGATAGCAAATTGGATCAAAAGAATCATTCATAGGGCATACGACGACCAAAACATCAGCTGCTCTGACAACAACATCAAGATTACCGCACACAAACTCAGGGCACTTTCGACCTCTTGGGCGTTTCACAACCAAGTCTCCATCTCCGAAATCTTTCAAGCAGCATCATGGAGAAGCCAAACTGTCTTCACAAATCATTACTTTAGAGACATGACAAGACAGGGAGGTGGATTGCATCGTGTGGATTCAATAGTAACAGCCAGATGTGTCATCCAACTCCCCTTAAGCACTTAATACAGAAACGAAGACCTCCAGAAGATGAAAGCAAGACCTCCTGTCAGAAGACCTTCAGAAGACGGAAGCAAGACCTCATCTCTAACATAATGGCCCTTTTCAGGCCCACCACATCCTACGATAGAGATCCAAAAACCAGTTTCTGTTTATTTTTCAATAAAGTGCGACGTTTTATTAAACTTTTGGGGGAGCCAGTTCGCCACCTCGGGTAACCCGTCATGATGGTGCCCGTCACCTATATTGACGAGGTCAACTGTAAATGCAATTACATTTACAGGTAGTGGAAATTTTCGCACCGACGACTAGAAACCTTAAGTTTTCCGGGGTCAAAATTGGTTTCTATCGTCTTTACGAAAATGTATACTACCTGTAAATACCCACACCACCTCCCCTCTTGAGTCACCATCACGACGTATCGAGAGGAAAAGAGATGGTGGCCACGACCGAGCCATCTGTTTTTATAGGAGGGCTGTGCATGACGCATGACACATGACGCATGATGAATGTGCAGTAGGGTTGCACACTGGCCGTATCTACAGAGCGAAAAAACCTCAAGACATAGATAGCACCCAGGAACTGACTGCAATTAAATTTACTGGTAGTATGAATGTTTGTTATGACGATAGAAAGTAAGTTTGACCCCGGAAAAATTAAGGTTTTTCTGCTAAATTTTTGTTTTTCATGGTCATTTCCTAAGGTATACCCAAACGGGCAAGCTGATGAAAACGATCAAAGTTTAGTTTTAGCAAAACTCAACAGGTAGCAGACTGTAAAATGCCCCTAACCACAAGGTTAGGTGGTGGTCGCTATTGACTGGGTCACCAGCAGGTTAACTCAATTTTGTTTAAGCTTGCTCAGTGTGCAGTCACACCAATGTAAACACCAATGCAGTGTGAAGGTGTGAGCATTGTTTTACGTGATCGTATTACTTTTAACAGAAGAATGCAATAAGTGGAAAAGGGTTGACCAATTTTCGGATCCTGTCAGCGATCTTGTCAGTAATCATTCTGCAACCAAAGCTACAATGATTTGCAAACTTTTTGAAATTCGGGACAGCATCAGTTCATTCCGACTACTTTTAATATGTTGTTTAGGACACAGTCAAATCGCACGGAACAACGCTTGCACTAGTATGCAGGGTTCTACACGAGCCGTCGGTCATCTTGGGAATTGGAACTAGCCTCGATTATGCCCAACAAATGGGAGCTCAAAAGTTAAATCTTCAAATAATTGCTATCAAACAAAACAGATTACTGAAGCATTTAGAGTTGGAAATGTGCCAATTTCTAGATTAATTTCTAGCATAAACCCTAATTCTAATGTTAAACCAAACCATACTAGTCAAGCGGTTCAAACACAACCCAAAACAAGTTTCTTCTTTGCTAATTTAGAACAGCAAGAACCTGACAAGAGCCAGCTACAAACGAGAATATTTTAAAGTAGATCATACTTCCAAGCGATATTGGGTTAAGTTCCTTGCACTTAGAGCTGCCTTCCATACATATTTGGGACTCAATCCAAATGCTCTGGTATACCCAAATGCTTAAGGCTCACTGCATGCAAGGGGTGGTTACACAGTACCTTTCCCGCGAGATCACTTGTATTATAGCGGCACACCATCTGATATTCCGCATCGAATACCAGGAGGATTACAAGCAGAACGACCCAAAAAAAACTAGATTATTTTGACTTCCCTGAAATAGTTGAAGGACCTAATGAGCCCCAAAATAGCCCATGTGGTTATGTTGGTTTGTGGATTGGGGACGAAATTTCTGTTGCCCTTTTTAATGCAGGCTCAAACTTAGGTTTTGTTCAAGAAGGTTTGCTTGACGACCTTGTTAATTTGGGGTTTAAATTTAGAGAAAGGAAA
Source organism: Lithobius niger (assembly GCA_023313725.1). Lineage (NCBI taxonomy): Eukaryota > Metazoa > Arthropoda > Chilopoda > Lithobiomorpha > Lithobiidae > Lithobius > Lithobius niger. The sequence goes on along the minus strand of JAHWFP010196585.1, from coordinate 23,011 downwards.
TATCGAATTGAATATACCCACGACCGTTGGGCAGTTTTGCCTGGGTTTTTCGCAATGCCTATTTAAATGAGGACCCATTGTTTCCTACAGCCCTTTATAGTAATGCCAAATGCTATTCAACCAGTAATTCTTGGTGCAGATTTCATGACCTGGTCAGGCATCATTTTGAATTATTGGTTTTGGCATCCTTACAGTGGCATCCTTCCCCGATCATAGGTGCGGTAATTGCCATCAGGAGTTACATCCCAGCTGGAGGAAATCCGAGACAAAGTCAATAACATTACAACTGTACATGACGAGCAGAAAGCGCAACTTTTTTGCCTTATTGTTTCATACGGTCATGTATGTTCTACAAGGTAGGAACATTTAAACACTGACCTGATGTGGTTATTGACAATTGAGGACCTCCTCCAGTTGCTTGCCATCCCTACCCTCTTAGCTATTTAGGCAAACAGCAAGATGATGAGCATATTCAAAACATGTTTACCATAGGAGTTATAGTTCCAGATATCAGTGAGCATTGCTGTCCAGTTTTTTCAATGACAAAAAAGGAGGCCACACTAGGGTGGTGGTGAATATTTCCCTCTTAATAAGACCTGCCCAGGGACCAATTTTCACTTCCGCACTTTGACACCCTCATTGCATGTTACGTCAAACGTACTGCGCTCAAAACTACTAACTTTAATTTGCTGGGCGTTTAATTTCTTGTGCCAGCGGTGATTGTTAAGTCGTCAACAATGAAATTTATGGCCGGGAGGCCGTTGTCGATATTCATTAGTCAATGCCATTTTTACAAAAAGAAGAATAAAAAAGAAAGAGACGGTAAAAGTGCTTATACGCCCCTACGACGATATATAGTAAACTGTGACTGTGTTTACCGGAGAAGCAGATTTACGATTTAGGGCTCAGTCATCTGTGACACTTCTGCTTTGAGATCATAGGATGTCAACCACCATTACGGCTAAACATGGTGGGCAAATTCACCGGCTGTAACTGAAAATTGTTGGAGAAACTTAAGTTCGACGATTAGGGTAAAATGCGCACAGCTACAGTTAAACTGTGATACTGTTTGAAAAATTTCTCCTAGCACAGACAGAAGTTTGAACTCATTTTTCAATAGCTGTTCGATTTTATAAATTGATGTTTGCATCACTTTTATAACATAAAGCGTTTTCGCATTTGTGGCAACGCAATAGGCCTATTGGATTTCCTTCTCGCACACCACAAGAGTGATTATGACGAGTGAATGTTGTGTTCCTCACGAAACTCATTTAGGCGAGAGCAGATGCGAAAACTATGGGTTCTAGGTGCCTTTAGGCGAGAGCAGATGCGAGAACTTGGGTTCTAGGTGCCCGCCATGTTTCTTCTGTTTTTTTTAATCTGAAATTTCTGTTATGCCCTTTATGGGGCGTTACAATAATTTTCTAAATACTATAAGTAAAAAAATTATAGGATTGGCTTCTCGCGAATCACACTCAGACGAGAACAGGAAGTTAGCTCTGCCATGTTGGTGTTACCGGCGTCAGAGAAGTGCCTGAACGACTGCCGATTGGGAAGGTTTGGAATACGTTGTTTCTAGTACAGCTGAAACCATCTGATACCCCACGCATATGGTCCCCGTCGTGGATTCCGAACAATGAACCATTGTTACAAAGCCTTTGTTGGGAGAATCCACTAGTGACACAAACACCACATTAGCAAGTTTGGTCAGAACAGAAAGGCTTTGTTTATTACGGCGCATCCCCCACCTCCTCTCTCCAGCATAACTTGGTAAAGGCATTCTTGCCCACTCAAGCTGCAAGGACACACTGGCGTTAGGGTTAACAGCAGTTCAACTGTTCAATTTGTTAGTCAAGCCTATCATTGGTGATATTCTTAATTATACGGAAACTAATTTACCAGAAACTAATTTTGTTCTGGAATCTTTAGGAAAACGAGCACTGACAGTTACAAAGAAAAGTTTTTTTGTTTCATTCGGTATCTAACTCTTTCGGCAATTCCCTAGGGAGAACTCAACAACCGGATTTCCACTCCATTTTTTATAATATAATATTCAAAGGTCAACAAACATAGATTCCGAACTTTTTTTTTTATTATCATTGAAACAAGTGAATAAATTTACAGGCAGTTTTTTTGTGCTGATTGTTTCTACATTGTATTTACTTTAAATCGTTACGATTGACTGAATCATTTCGACTGCATTCTGGTACAAAACTGGTAGAAAACTGGTAGAAAAACCCGCCAAGTTTCCAAAAACGATCGGCCTTTGAAGGTAGTGATATCATTTCACCAAGGAAAGGCCGCCAAGGTTAATCCTATTAGCCAAGTTAATCGCACCGAATAATACTTTGGACGTTAAATGAAAACTTGAAGATTGCTACCGCTAGTAGCAATCTTCTAGTTTTCATTGAACTTTCGAACTATTAGTATGTGCGATTAACTTGGCTAATAGGATTGACCTTGGCGGCCTTTCCTTGGTGGAATGATATCACTACCTTCAAAGGCCGACCGTTTTTGGAAACTTGGCGGGTTTTTCTACCAGTTTTGGTTTTGGGTTGATTAAAGCTTACAAAAATGACTGCCTAACTCACACTAATGATAAATACTGACGCAAACCTATCTCCTTTGCCTTTTGGAGTTATATGTCAGGTTTCCTGAGCATGAACTGAACCCTTGAGCTTTGAGATCAAATATAGAGGGTCGAATTCCATCTTACGCAACCCTACATTCCAGGGAAAAAGTCAGCGGAAATGCGTTTGCATCTCTTATTTATTTGTCAATAAAGTCACGTAAAAAAAGAATGTAGTTTCTCGACCATTGCGCACCACCAAAAACTCTCACTCGACTCCAGCTTTTTATGTGAGCTAGGTTGCTGAGTAACGTGATGGATTCATTCAAACGTTTGGCAAATTTATCAGTGGCTTATATAGTTTCAAGTAAAGAAGTGCTGCCCACACAGAGAATATTTTCTTTCTTTCCGAGACACAAATAGGCTAACCGACGCTATTGCTCTTACCGTACTGCTCTTAACTCTTCCTGCACAAGAAAAAAAACTAGTATAGCATGATTGATTTAAAAAAGAAATTTCCATGTGGACAGGTAGTACCCCTGTATACATGTAATTTATATACTAAATTTTTGTTGAAACACACGGCATCTTCGTCAGAACACTAAGCATTTTGGCAAGTATGACGTTGAATCTAGTTATAAAAAAAGAAAAAGAAAAATTAATTTACAGTACTTACTCTTTCTGTACAGGCTGGCCTCTGTTGAAATAGTTAGTGAGTAGTGTAGGCTATAATTTTGCTTTTAATAATAATAATAATAATAAAAAAATAAAAATTATAATAATAATATTTTTTTTAATTAATTTCTTTTGAGCCTTAAGTCAGCCGAAGCTTTTTGAGAAGAAGAAATATCTGGTAAAGGAAGGAGCTAACCCTGGGATTTGAACCGGGAAACTTCCTATCATCGTAGGGGCCGAAAGATTGTCCAGAATTGGCCAGAACAGTTCCCATAGCTGCTGAAGAAGTATGGTCGCCTCTCACGCTACCCTGGCCGGCGCTCGTGGCGGGGACTTTGCCAATAATTTTATATGTTTTCGTAGATGGATATTAATGTCATTCTTATGTTTATTACATCGTGTTCTGACAAAGAAACCGTGTGCATCGTTGAAAATTTATTAGGTAAAGTACATGTATCAAGGAATACCAGCTAACCAACTGAGTATTTCCATTTAACGTGTATTGCATACCGTCAACAGTGTAAATTTTGGAATTGAAAACTGGAAATGTCAGAAAGTACTGAAATGCTCGCAACCCTCCTCCAACTTTACAAATTGTAACGAAGTTCCACTAACATCTGAAAACAAAATGTAGTTTGTTTTGGCCTAGGCAACACAGATTTTTTTAAATTACCATACATTTTAGAAGATTTAAAATTATAAAAATTGTAAGAGTATACAAATGACAAACGATTCAATAAATTTTAAAATATATTTAAAAAGTGTAAAATACGCATATATTAGAAAATTTAATAAAAATTTAAAAATATTCAAAAATTGCAGCATATTGAAAAATTACAAAACATATTAGAAAATTAGTAAAAATTCGGAAAGTGAAAGTAGACAAATATTTCAAAGCTTTTAAAAATGGTGAAAATGACGCTTGAATTCGTTATTAGTACAAGCTTTATGCAAAACATAAACCACGCGACAATTTAACAATACGTAGCAATTAAAAAGTTGGTAAAGTGATAACAAAAAATATAAATAGCCTACGTTGTGCAGAATTACAGTTTTCCAAAATATTTTTCATTAATTTTTCATTAAAGAAAAAATCAAACATTGTAACCAGATTAAACAGTTTTTTCTAGTAAACCTGTTTTCGTCTGATAAAGTATAGTACTTTGTCCAGCATCCTTCGTTCGCAATGACGGCCTGAATTCGATGAGGCATACTGTAAATTAGGCTACAATTAACTCGCGGTCATGCCTAGTAATTTCCCATTCTTCAGATACTCTTTCCCACAGATCATCCTGGTTCTGAACACCTTTCACGAACTTTCCCACCAGATCTTTCATTCGTCCCCACACATATTACATTGGGTTAAGACCTGGGGGCTTTGCTGGCTATGCCATCTTCCGCATTTCGGGGTAATCCTGAAACCATTCACGCACCACGCCAAACGTATGAATTGGACTTCGGTCTTGCATAAACCAACCAAATCCGTCACGCCAGTGTTGTTTATTATGTCATGAATGGCAACGTGTTCTAAGATGTCCGCATATTGGTGACGATTTAAATATCCTTCGATACGATGCAGCACACCAAGTCCGTTGGAACTGCAGCATCCTCAAACGGCCACAGAGACACGTCCACTTCGTTTTTTGGTTTGAAAGAATTTCTTATTGAGACGGGTCCCAGTTCACAGCCTCCTCACAGTTCACCATGTGGTCCCGTCTGCACACAACGCTCATCTGTAAAAAGTACACTGTCTCATTATTGCTCCCACGTTGCATGGCCATTTGCAAACTGAAGAGTTTTAGCGATATGCGCCTCGGTCAGTTCCTCTTTCTCAGCAGCAATTCAGCTTGAAAGTCCAGCTTCGTACAGTATATAACTAATAGTCTGATCGCTGGCTTGAATGCTTAACTGGCTTCGCACTTCTTCTTGCTGTTGTGCTGGGCTGCAAAACTGCCACTCCGACTATCTCCATATCTTCCTGTGCGGTAGTGCCTTTCTTCTTGGCGCTTTTGGCAGATCATCAAGTGGTAATCCTTCCTGCCTGACACTTCTCCAGTGATGAACGGTTGGCATAGAACATTCCATGTTTGCAGCAACAGCGGCTGCAGCCTTTCCACCTTGCAGGAGTCCAACCATTCGTCAAGCTGACCAAGATTTAAACGAAGCATGACGGTAGAGCAAAATAGCGTTAGAACGTTAGGGCTAGCCCTGAACTCTCATAGCAGGGCCTAAAATCGGCCAACAATGGTCATATAGAGGTGCAATATTGTGCCGAAGGGCGGATCCATGAGAGGGGCCAAGGGGGCTGCGACCCCCTCCAAGGCAAATGAATTGGAAAAAATGGCCAGAAGTGTTGAAAACACGCAGTTGAATTAACCCGAAAATACATTGGCTGTTTGGCTCAATAAAATCAAAATAAAATTCATATCAGAACAACAACATTATTGCCCGTCTTGCCGCCGAGGGGCAGTTAACCATGTTTTGTTTTGTGAGCCCTGGAAACTAAAACAAAAAACAAAACAGAACAACAACGAAACAACCATTATTACAACCACATTGCTTCTGTTTTTGTCACCACTTCGGCCGGCTGCTTACAGCGAGGTAACAATGGCGTTTAAATAGTGCATTTTTCCTACTGATCGATTCTTTAAGTTTGGTGTAACAATCACAGATGTTGCATGGGAATCATCACCGAGCAAATTCAAGTTAGTTTTGAGTATGTAGACACACGCTAGTGTGGCGCGCCAAGTTAGGCAACAAAAATCACAACAAACATCACATCAACTCAGTTGTCGAGGTTGTAAAACATTGTAACGCGTCTTATATCTTGAAGCATAGTTTGTCACATTTCAGGTACCTGGGGAAAAATAATAATGCGGTACAAAAGCTTAAACTGTGTTAAAATCGAGAGCAATGACCCACCTGACAAAAATTAACTCGTGTAGGAATGCCAGCTAAGCTGCTTTCAATGCAAAATCTGACCCTCAACAACGTTGAAAATGTGTTACTACTAGTTACTACGTCCGCTCATTCACATGTTAAATTCCATAGGGTGATTATTCATTGATACCGAGATAACGGGAAGGCTTCAAGCTATGAAATTGGACGAATGGATGCACTACAATAGGAACTGCGTACCTTTTATAGTTTGGAGTCTGGGGGCGAAACGGGGATGGCGTGGGAGGGCGCATAAGTACGAAAATATTGTTATAACCATTGTTAGTATTGTCGGCATCGTCTCTCATTGGACGGCCAAAGTTCGACAATGAGAACGTGTATACTGACGTGCGTGCCTAGACACACACTAGAGTATCGCGATAAATCTAAAAACGTTGCAAAGAAATTGTATTCACGTCCAATTCACGAAAAATAAACCTACTGTAAAAACAAAGCAAAATAAATAAAGCCAAAAATGGCAAAGAGGCCACCAAGTTGAGAGTGGTTCGGCCCTTCAAAGGAGCTATATCAATACACCAAAACTAACTAAAAAAACAAATTGCAACAAAATGAAAACCAAACCAAAAACCTATAAAGAGGTGACTAAGTTGACAATGGTTCGGCCTATAGGCAAAAGGTAGTAGCAAATTGTTAAAAACCAATTTTTTGTTGACGTGGCAGTTTATTACACATCTGCACGGTAGTAGAGTTGCGTCAATACATAATTTTAAAAAATGAGTGATATATCAAAAACCAAAACTGGTAAAAGGGGCCGCCAAGTTCCGAATGGTTCGGCCCTTCAAAGGAGTGATATCAACACACCAAAACATTCGCCAACTTAATCGCACCGAATACTACTTTGGAAGTTAAATGAAAACTTGATCATTGCTACCGAAAATAGCAATGTTCTAATTTTCATTTAACCTTCGAACTATTAAGCGGTGCGATTAACTTGGCGAATGTTTTGGTGTGTTGATACCACTCCTTTGAAGTGCCGAACCATTCAGAACTTGGCGGCCCTTTTTACCAGTTTTGGTTTTTGATATGATAGTACATTGCCTCAAATTTTTATCGTCGTGATGCCTACTGGCACGTGCGTCTTGACCGCGAAAGTGGCAAATAAAGAGTCAATTGTTACAACAGAGGCTCGGTAGCCTACGTTCCTCTTCATGTTCAATTTAGTTCATGCACAACGCCACGTCAAATTTCTGTCGTGCTTGTCGAACATACACGCCACCTAGAAGCCATCGACTATATCGATGAACGTGGGCTTGGTAATATACAGTGGAAAGAGCACCTGAGGCCGGATGTCTGAGGCCTGGCGAGAAGGCTTAGCAGGGAACTTTCAAAAAACAGAATTCTGTGTAAAGAAAATTACCTGGTCACAGATCATGATGTAAAAGCCAACCCAGCAAAAGTACTTGTTTTATAGACTTGGCCTATACCAAAAACTATGAAAGAAGTACGTAAATTCGTAGGTTTGCACGCTGGTTTTGTTAGATCGAGCAAGATTTTCAGAGCGAATCTCTGCATTGACAGAAATATTCCGTGCGTTTCTTTTCCATCTAGCAATTTAGCCAAACAGTAGTATGGTGCAAAATCAACGTCAGTATTAGGCAATAAACAAACTCAATCTCGTTTATCTATCCACAGTTTGACGTTAATCGCGAACCATACCGTTGTTTGGCTAAATTGCAAGATGGGAAAGAAACGCACGGTAGTGAGACAGTAAACAAAAACAACTCACATGGGTAACAGAGATAATGAGGCATTTAATAATGTCAAAAGTGCTTTATTGGAAGGTCCAATTCTATCCCATCCTGATCCAACTGAGTGGTGGATTTTTTTATTCAGATGCAAGTGCCAGTGGTATTTGCTCTTTAATTTGCCAGAAGGGAGCAGACAGCTACCATGCTGTTATGTCGACATGGTATCATGGAGACTGTCAGCGGTCGAATCTAATTACAATTGGTATGGGTGTGAAATGTTAGTGGTATTTTTGGTTTTCAAAAATGCCACTACCTTGCGAAGGGGTGACATCTTTTATGTGCCGGACTACTTTAACGCTGATGGCTAATATTCGGGTTGCCACTGCACCACGCATTACCGCGAGTAGCAGTGTTGTAGTTTTCATCTAACTTTCGAACTAATAATAGGTGCAATTAATTTGGCTAATAGGATTAACCTTGGCGGCATTTCCCTGGTTCAATGATATCACTAATTTCAAAGGCCGACCCCTTTTTGGAAACTCGGCGGCTTCTCTTATGGCAATTTTGGTTTTGGGTGGATATAACTGACTAGATGGAAACCTGATGCTGGAAAAATCAGGAAATGGGAATCAAAGAAGGTCTTGGAAAAACCACTTACAATGATCCTTTAACAAAACAATAAACACAGAAACAGGTCTTGCAATCAATGAATAGTACGTCAAAAAGGGAAAAGAAAAAAAGAAAAATACTGCAACCAACGTAGATATGTTTTTAGGTTACACATACCCAACATTTTACGAAAGGCGGGTAATGACACTGCAGAGACAATGGCGAATTGTAACCGAGTCTTTGTCCCTTCGATTTCCCTGCGCTTTGTTTTCTGTTCTTTTGTATTTTTATGATGGGTAAAATCATTGTTTCATTAGGCATTGACCATTTGTTCGATGACGATGAAGACGAAGGATTGAGCCAGGCTTTGTCTAAAGTGGAACCTCAATATGTCGGACCGGCAGTTTTAGGAAACGAGGTTCGATTTATTGGTGAGAAAGCAAAAAACTAGATTTTCATTTGTGACTCGAAAAACTTGATTTTCATTAGGTAGTGTAAAAAATTATAATAGTACAAAGAACACGGAGTGAATCGTGAATCAGGAGTCCATTAATACACACACGTTCGTAGGACGTGGGAGTGTACACGCTGTAACTATCGCTTCATACTCTTTCCCTTGTTAGAAAGTCGTAGAGAAGAGAAAGTGTGGGTTTCGTTTCTTGGCTCCAGGCCAGTTGATTCGCCATCGCCTCAATCTTATTTTGCCACATCAGAGCTAAAAGGCATTGACTTTCCGGCATGTCGTCAACTGATGTTGAGGCAGGAGGCGAGACACGTGATTTCTACATCGGTCATCTGCACCTAGTTTGAGAATAAGCCATTAACTGTGAAACATGATGCGAGTATAATCCCTAGCACAGTTCTGGTAAGCACGGCGTGGACGATGCTAAAAAAAAATCTTTTGTCGACAAGCCTAGTAAAAATTTTTATCTCAAAACCGCTGGGCTAGAAATAACTTTCGATTATTAGTTAGGATACCAACGACTACGTAGCCACAGCAATTTCATTGTTGCAATAAGTATACATTTCTACTTACGGCATTGTTACAATAAGTCAATA
>JAHWFP010196585.1:0-13443 GCA_023313725.1 Lithobius niger | reverse complement strand
CAATACGTCAATAAGTATACATTTCTACTTACGGCATTGTTACAATAAGTCAATAAGTATACATATCTACTTACGGCATTGTTACAATAAGTCAATAAGTATACATATCTACTTACGGCATTGTTACAATACGTCAATAAGTATACATTTCTACTTACGGCATTGTTAAAATACATCAATAAGTATACATTTCTACTTACGGCATTGTTACAATAAGTCAACAAGTATACATTTCTACTTACGGCATTGTTACAGTAAGTCAATAAGTATACATTTCTACTTACGGCATTGTTACAATAGGTCAACAAGTATACATTTCTACTTATGGCATTGTTACAGTAAGTCAAAAAGTATATATTTCTACTTACGGCATTGTTACAATAAGTCATTAAGTATACATTTCTACTTACGGCATTGTTACAATAAGTCAATAAGTATACATATTTTTTACTTAAGGCATTGTTGTAAGTATACATTTCTACTTTCAGCATTGTTGCAATAGGCTGCGTATACATTTTTACTTACAGCATTGTTGTATTGCTCTAACCATTGTTGTACGAACCCAATGCAGGATTTATAAGAACTGTTTACAACCATGAAAAGGGCAACAGTATGGTAATAATTAAAATAAAAAGTCTAAAATGAAAATGAAGAATGCAACAATCCAGACATCACAGACCTAACTCAACGGATTATCATCCACACTGTAGACTATAACAATGTGTAACTTCACGTGTATGATAAATTAATAACGTCTGACCTAAGTCTCACATGGTAAGGTGAAAATTTTGATACTTAATATCAGAGTCATTTTTCAGTATTTAGTAAAAATGTTATGTGTTTAACTGTGTACGCCCGAATTGAAAAGCCTAAAAACAATCTTAAACGTCGGAATTTTTTTTTTGATTTTACCATCTACCCATGATTTTACTAATGTTTGACCTCAGTATCGCGGCGTGCTAAAGCACAAATTTTGATACCTCATATCTCGGCCATTTTCCAGTATTTGTAAACCACGTTTTCTAATTTTGCACCAAAGTTATTAAAATCCGTCAGATAAGATCACATATCTGGACGTGAAAGTCATGAAATAATGTTTGTCATTTTCTTCTTCTTCTTGTTCAAACATGTTTATACAATGTTGCCTATAGAACAAACTACTTGCTCTATAAAGCTGGCCCATTTTATAGATATAGTTGTACTGATTCTTTCGAAATATTATTGAAATTAATCAAGTAGTTCCTGTCTAATGGAGTTCCAAATGACCAGAACCATAGTTGTATATTACTTAAGCATTGTCATTAGTATAGGCAATAAAACCGTTCACCCGGCGTGCGCATTGTACTGTACCATTTTATTATACAAATTGACTTTTATCTTTCCGATGGTGGGTACTCATACAAAGTAATAAACTATTTAAGGATCATTAAATTTTTATTATGTGTCACTAATTTTAGGACAGAAATATTTTTGTACATTAACATTATCATACACGGCGATAGATTGAAGTCCTCTCTGCAGCAAAACTAAAACTATTAATTTCTCCGTTTCTATTCAATATATTTCGACCAAACTTGGCCAGATAGTAGATAGTAACTTTTCCAAACTTTATACCAACTTTTATGCAATTCCGTGCAAGAGTAAACGTAGGAAGCCACACGTAAATTTGAAAACTGTTCACTTCTTGTTGTTCTGGTTCTTGTACTTCTTGGCTGACACGGTTTCAGAAAAAACTACTGTACCTACCTAAAATCTGAAACATTATCTTAGCCAGAAATTTCCCTGGTCTTCAACCTTACAGGGACCACTTTTTCAATTGGTCGATCCATTCCAGAGTTACGGGACCCTAAACGATCATTTCGATTGTTTTACATTGTTTTAACCACTGTATTTAGGGAACAATGCCACTCAGCAAACTCCAGATCCATTCTTCGTGCATGCAACAATCGACTGCAAGCATAAACCTTTACAGCGCGACACCATAGCCGTGAAAAAGGTACACAGATTATAAACAAAAACCTCAAGTGTGCCGTAAAAAAAGGGGGTTATATGATTGAAGTTTCATTTTACTTGTTAAAATGTACACGGATAAAAATTGGTGATTTCTAATTGAAATAATCAAATGTACAATTCAGAAAATTGCATCTGTTTAAGTGCTGTTGTGCTATACCGATCATATACGTTACGTAAAGCACAACAGCACTTAAACAGACGCAGTTTTCTGAATTGTACATTTGATTATTTCAATTAGAAATCACCAATTTTTATACGTGTACATTTTAACAAGTAAAATGAAACTCCAATCATATAACCCCTTTTTTTACTGAACACTTGACGTTTTTGTTTTTAATTATATTTATCTGTGATTAACTTTTAGCACTGTTTTTCTCATCCACAGTTAGTAATCACTGGACTTTTTCATTACATTGTGTTGTGGTGTTGTTGTCTGCATGTAATATTATGGTGATAAAAATATTATTAAATCGTCCTATTGTGATCATTTGGGGAAAGGTGGAAGACGGAATGCATCCAGCAATCTGCTTCACAGCAACTAGCCAATACCACCTGCTTGTGCTCACTCTGTTAGTGTTGTTCCTGGTTTTACCAGAGTATAGTTGTTATTCAGATTTATTCGCATTTCACCACAACTTTAAAGCCAGAATTTTTTTTGTGGTTATTTATTGAATGCATCCAGCAATGTGCTTCACAGAAACTAGTCGCTATCGCTTGCTTGTGCTCACTCTGTTGGCGTTGTTCCTGGCTTCAACAAGTGTAGTTGTCATCCAGAATTATTCGCATTTCACCACAACTTTAATGCTCGAGTTTTCTGTATTAATTTATTGAATGCGTCCAACAGTGTGCTTCACAGCAACTAGCTGATATCACTTGCTTGTGCTCACTTGGCGTTGTTCCTGGCTTCACCAAGTGTAGTTGCTAGCCAGAATTATTCATATATCACCGCAAATTTAATACCCGAATTTTTCTGTGTTAATTTATTTACTAAACATGCTGTCTCTTTTCTGCATCTCAAGACTTGTTAAATCTTGGAGTAATTACATCACTTCGTTATGAAAGGTACATTTTCGTATTGAAAGCAAAACTCGGCTGGCAACCGTAACACTGTATGATTGTGACCCCGTCAGCAAATATAATATCACGTGTTCTAGCTCTTGCTTGTTTAACTGGAGTACAGACAGGAAGAAACCCGTCTTATTATTCATGCTCTCAGTACGCTCAAACAATAGGAGTGCACGGATACGACAATGGGCGACTCATTGTTTGAACGATGTTGTTTGTACTCCTACTATAAGCCCCCCCCCCATCCCGTATATCCTTTTTAAGAGCGGTCTACGAGACTCCCACTCCCACTGAGCTCTCCTACAATAGACATAACCCCCTTCTACACCTCCAACCAACTACAGCCCCACAATAGCAGCAACGAGTACCACCGCCGCTACTACCAACTCTCGTGGCTGAAAAACACGGTGGGGAAAGGACGACGACCTCAGTAATCCAAAAATTAAAGGATGCACGCACACATCAGGGTATAATTAAGGGGGGGGGGGGGAGAATAAACGAGAATTTTTTTCCTTTTTTCTTCCTAGTAAGTTCTGGGGAATCAATGCTTTCATACCAATATGATCCTTTAGAATGGGACGATGCTTGAGGCTTCCCCAAGAAGGAAAGGAAATACTGCTTGAGAAATAAAACGGGTAAAAGAACTTGTTTTGAAGCGAGAAAAATGTTGAATGAAAAAATGTTGAATTGATTGATTAATTGATATTTTATTGAGCCGATACCGCCTCCAAGTCATGAGCTCACAGACTTACAAGCTACCTAAAAACTACTTCAGTACTAACACCATCAAACAGACCGAAGTGAAACCTGTTCAACCCAAGAAACCGGCTGACTCAAGGTACCCGTCAGAATGCGAGGAGGAACGGACCCAAGCGTGAATTGTTAGGATGCAAATCCCCCTAACTAGGAATACGACACATCTTTGCACAGACATGTTTATTACGCATTTAGCAGCCACTTACAAACTTGTCTTTCCTCCTCGACGCGACGACCAGAAGACAGAGATACAGGAAGTAACGCAAGTACACAGACAAGGAGGGCAAGACCCACCGAGAGTCGTGACATGCTCCCCCCCCCCCCCCCGCGAATGAGAGCAGACCTCCAGGTTGCTGCTAAAGAGCTACGATGAGATCATCTCAAAGGCAGCATGTCAGTCCCCGAACACGAATCAATGACATACCACAACCATCTCATACCAACGCATTGAAACGTACAAACCTTCCAACTCGTACTGTCTGAATTTGCAAAAAAAGGTTTTTTCGAAAAACTCATTCGTTCACAATCATCGTTATCATTGGCATAATTCTGGAAAACAGAGTGACGAAAGTGACAGCATGTTACAACCATCTTATCACACTTACGTGTTCTACCATGCCGCTGATCGGGCAGAGACCTACCTCACAAGGTTGCATAACATAACTCATATTTAGGCTGGTCCCTTCTCCCTTGGCCCACGGGGAGCTGGCAGCCTCCAGGTTCCTTAAAATGATATTACAGAGCCACACACACACTCACTGGGAACTTACCAGCCTCAATGTGCAGGGCCTGAGTAACTTTGGATGGGAGGCATCCTGTAACTTCACGAAGGTAGTGATGGCGACACCTACACACTGTCCACCGCACACTTATAGCATGCCAAAAAAAATGGAAATTAATACTTGGTTGCACATATGCTCGGTAAAAGGAAGAAACCACTCCACGCTTGGCTGTGAGGTGAATGTATGTCAGTACTTTCAGTGTTCGCAGAGCAAAAACTACTGATTCAGTCTTATCCGGTGACAAAGACAGACCTCGATTCTGAAGGAGCCCACTAACTGACTCCACAGCATACTCCACAACAGCCGCAAGATTAACTCCTACGAGCCACATGGTAATATCATTGGCATGCATCACTATGTTTGTGTGCCGGCCAAGTTCCATGAGAACATCATTCAGGATTACAGCAAAGAGCATAAGGCTGAGACAGCTCCCCAGTGGGACGACCCAATCTGTTGATGAAACATCACACCATAAACCACCCACTCTCGTCGCAAAGGGGCGGCAGCCCAGGAGCGCAAAGTACCGCCTTAGACACCTTCTTGATTACACCAAGTGACCGGAGCGAGTGCTCTACCCACTCCATCATCACTGTGTCGTAGGTTGCTCAAATATCCAGGAAAACTGCGAAGACACTACTGCGCATCCAGGCTTCTCGTATACTAGACCCTAAATAAAGAATACCATCCTGAGCACTGAACCCTCAGGATATCCTAACTGTAAATTGGACAGTCTGCCCGAGTAAATTGGTAAGCCTGCGAACTAAGATTGTTTATCCAGTTTCCGCATGCAAGACAGTAGGTACCTGGTTAGTGCTGAGCTCGCCTTGCCACCCTCCAACTCTGAATACAGGCCAGCATATCCTGTATCACAGCCTGACTTGCAGCCCTCAGAAAACCATAGGTAACACCATCAATACCCACAATGCTGTCCACTTGATGCCGAGAAAGCATCACGGTAAGCTCCGACATTACAAGAGGCTGGACCATGAGCCCTTCTTGCCAGTCCCTAGCTGGAACACCTGAGCAAGAGTGTGATAGCAGACAAGAACTTCGCATTGAAGGCGTTGGCCATGTCGTGATCACGCAGAACGTGATCACTTAATAGACCAAAAATCCACGAAATCTGATACCTCAGATTTTCCTTCCACAAAATAACACAAGATTCTCGCTTGACACCAATGTAAAACAGCCAGCGCAGCTGAACGGGAACTGTTGCCACCGTCGTAGGCCTGTCAACGATCACGCACAGCCAGATTACGCAAAGGTGTCCACCACATGGGATACGCTGCCTTCCACATTCTAATAAGGCGCCGGGGGCACCATTTGTCAAGCCGCGGAACAAAGGACTCATGCCCAATCACCAGGCGCTGTGTAGGCCATTGACGCACAGCAGGCTTAGCCTGAAATGTGAAGAGCAGAATTGGGGGATGATCGCTCTCTCTCAGATCATCCGATACCATAAAGCCAAACTGAGATGCCAGCAGACTTGAACACAAGAAGAGACCCAAAACCGACTCTTGAACCGTACCATTACTCTATTGTACAAAGGTCGAAGACCCATCATGTATAAGGTTAAGACCCAACCTTGAAAAGGACGAGGCAAGTATATGGCCCCTGGTATCACACCGCAAGCTGCCCCACAGCCTGTGGTGATTATTGAAGTCGCCTCAATCACAACCGGCTGTGGGAGGGCTTCATTGAAGTTGCTCCATTCTGCAATCTAAACATCAATTACTTTGTAACGGTGTGCAGTTAAAAATGCACTCGTTTGATGTTTAGGGTAAGGGTAAGGTTTAGAACAGTGTTGCTGGACTGTTAAGTCCACGTGAAACCTTACTGCTGTCCTCAAACGGAACTAAAGTAAAAATAAAAAATAGCAACCATAAAACTGAATTAGCTTTTCCACCTCGTAATAGCTAAAAAAAACAACGGGGATTTTACCAATCCGAACCAAAAAATATGTGATATTTCCTTAAACAAAACTTGTTAAGGATTCTCGCCAAGCTTTTCGGCCATTTGAAGTCGTGATTTCAAACGCCAACCTCTTTCACCAAGTTAATCCCACCAACTAAGACTGTAAATGTTAAATGAAACAATTTAAAATTGTTGCAGTAAGCAATTTTTGTATAACTCATTTAAACTTTGAACTCTTACATGTTGGGATTAACTTGGTGAAAGAGCTTGGCGTTTGATATCACAACTTCAAACGGTCGAAAAGCTTGGCGGGAACCCTACACAAGTTTTGTTTTGGTAAGATTTATTTTACTAGAAGCTACATTGCTAAATAAGGGTGAATTCAGTTATAATGACATTATGAAACAAAGTGGGCCTTTCTTTGTAGCTCCTGAATCACAATCGGTCCCTCCCTCTCTCTTCTCATCCTAATATAGGTTTTGAATTTTGGACTAGCGAGCTAAAAAAAAAAAAGAATACGTGAATACATTTATTTCGTACAGAAACCTTACTGCTTCATGCTGGTTTCATGCTGGCTTCCAGAACCAAGTTGAATTTTTTTAAGTGGGCGGTAACAATCACTGCATGCGCGAGCGTTGATACCTTGGCGTTGAACACTTCCAAAATTTCGGTGAAAATTCCTGTTACCATTGCCCCATTGAATATACATGGGAGGGTTGTGGCAAGGAAGGTGAGGGGAGATAAAGAGGGGAAGAGAAGGAGGGGAGAAGAGGGGGAGAATAGGGCGAAGAGAAAGGAGGGAGGAAAGTAGGAAGGAGGAGGGGGAAGGAAGAAGAGGAACAACTCCCGTAAACACTTACATCAGATGAGATATTCAAATGCCAGTGGACGGAGAAGGATGGGTCAGGTTCACACCAGGTCGCATTGTGGACGAGTAAAATTCACGGATCCGTCAAATAGTAAAATATTGCAAACGCAATTTACTTTCTTGAGAATGCCAAATACACCGGGAGACTTAATCAACCGTGCTGCATGCACAAGTCTGGCTTGTTCTCTTAAAGGGCAATTACATCCATTTTGACATGCATACTTTACTTTTGGATCATTTACACAATAACTGAACACAAGAATTGCGGTAAGAATACGTTACGTACGCCCGATACAACAATTTAATTATTGCATCACCAAAACACGACATGGAGACCGCCATTGTTTTGCTGGAACGCGCAGAAATTAATACCGACTGATGTCACTCTTCGATTTCGACTCGCGGCCGATTGAGATAGCTCTATTGGCTGTGAGAGCTCGAGCGTCTGACGGACTTAGATGGCCGACAGTTCTAGTGGCCAGCTAAGGCCGTCGGACGCTTGAGCTCTCACAGCCAAAAGAGCTATCTCAATCGGCTGCGAGTTGTATTAAATAATATGACGGCTTTTCAGTTGTTCCATTTGTGTTTAAGAGGGAAGGCCCGTTATTTAATCTACAAATGTAAATATCCTTTATCGTTTAACATTATCTTTTTGGGCAACTCAACTTTCGTTTAATAACCTGATGGTGGGGAAAGAAACTACTCATAATAATTAAAAACAAACTATTGATTTTTGGAGAGCAAAGTTACGTGATGGGTGTGGTATACGGATAGCCAGTATGGAAGCATATTTATGATGTCCATTAAGTATTAAAATGTTATTTCGCAGCACGCATAACGTAACCGTTGTTATGGTGATGGGGGTCCAGAACTGTAATTTGCCTTACACTAGGCAGGGCCGTAGCCAGCACCCCCGCCACCCCCGCACGTGCGGGGGTTTTCTTCAGGAGCGCGAAGCACGACGAGGTCTTTAGGGCGCGTTTATGCAACGAGACCTTCTCGTTTGCCGAACGCTATTTGCTAGGCAACCGTTATTTATTTACAATTAATTTCCCGTTTCTGTTAAATGAATGCGGTAATGGGCAACAAATTAAATGTATTATAAATAACAACACGGATAAAGAACAAAGTGCAACAGTCATTTTAAACATTGGTACGACATTGTTGCCATTTCACGTTTTTTCCAAAATGTACTATTCTCGCTGAAAAAAAACATCTTCTAGCAGTGATCAAACGACGGAAGAATAAATAGCTACTCGCAGCAATTTCGGGGTTGTCGAATCGAAGACAAATCATCGAATACCGGCATTCAGAAATCTGTCCGTCGTCTTGTACAGCAGTAAAAATTGTTTTCTAGTTGTCATAAATCGACGCTGTCATGTTGCACGCTTCGTACGTGATGTCGCGAGGCTCGAGGAGATTTGCGCCCGCGTTGTCGCCATGGTTACTACGTAGAGACAACTTGTAAGCCACATTTTTCGGTAAAGGCGAAAAGCAGCCAGCAGATTTAGTATTAACCAAGTGAAAGCTAGTAAGCGAGACCCTTGTCGTTGCGTAAACGAGCCCTTTGGGTGCGTTTACCCCACGACTCGCCTTTGCATTCTCGCACTAGAAGCTAGAAATCATGTGAAATTCCAACATGGCGGCAGTTTTAGCTATGTCGACTCGCAATGAAAACACTGAATAATCCGAGTTCGGAAACGGCTGTGAAAATTTCGTCAGGAGGAATTCTTTATCTTATTGTCACGGATTTTAAGACTTAAAGCATTTACTCAAACGACGTCTGATTTAGCTTATCCAGATAGCTTTGTTACCATGGCAACGACAACTCTGCCATTGTGATTAAATTCTAGCTGCGAGAATGCAAAGGCGAGTCGTTGCGTAAACCCGGCCTTAGGGCACGTTTATACAACCACTCGCTTTTGCATTCTTGCAGCTAGAAGCTAGAAATCACCCCAAATTCCAACATGGCGGCGGTTTTACGTCTGCCGCCTCGCAACGAAAACAACAAGTAACGTGAGTTCAGAAGCGTTTGGGAAAATTGTTTCGTCATGAGGAATTCTTTATATTATTGGCACGGATTCTAAGACTGCAAGTATTTACTCAAACGATGTCGGATTTAGCTAATCCATTTAGCGTTGTTACCATGACAATTGTCACCTTTGCCATCGCGATTGAGTTCTAGCTGCGAGAATGCAAAGGCGAGTCGATGCATAAACGCGCTCTTACAGTGGATTGCGATATTGGGTTTGTTTACAAACTCGAGCTTAGTTCCCGAGAACTGTGTAATGTAAAAAGGCGGTACAGGTTTCAAATGAAAGATCACGCTTTCCGAATCATGTAAAAAATCTTAAAATTCCAAACAAAAAAAAATCTAAAAGTTCAGAATTTGGTGAAAATTAGGTTAAAAATTAAAAGCTGCCATGAGGTCGAGAGCATGGTTACGCGGCCTGAGAAGTTAGTCAATTTGTTCATTCATGGTAAGCAAAATAAAAATAACCTGTTTCTGAATAAAGCTTACAGTTTGGAATGAGTTAATCGTACATGTTTATAATTTCAACTAAATTTCACGCCAGTCATGAAAGTGACTATTTTTTTTTAAGTCTGCTTCAGGAGCCGAGTTATATTGTTGAAACATGGAAACGGTAATCCACAAACAAAAGTGCTGATTGCTAATAAAAAAAAATTTGATTACTGCGGCTTTAAAACGACTTGTGTATTAATTTGTTTATAAACCCAGTAATCAGAAGGAAAAAATACATTACTTTTCTAAACGATATAAAAAAAAAATACTTCGAATTGCCACAAACGCCATCCTTGGCCTCAAAGTTGAGAAGCGCAGAGCCGTAAACTAATTCCTAAGTTACGTTCTACGGTTACATTATGCAAGACGAAAAAAATAGGTTTTCAAAAACTCATATTCGCAACCAGGAAAATAAAATTCATAGGGGAATGGGATTTTGTGTTTGCTGGGAGGGAGGGGGTTATGCAGGGGCTTCGTTTTAATTCTGGTGCGGGGGTATAAAAAAATTCCTGGCTACGGCCCTGACAGTAGGTGAAAAAAGTGGTCAATGGATTAAATTAGCGTGGAGGTATTAGCCAGCGCTCGTTACCATTTCACTGTTGAGTACGGACTAAGAGAGACTTATACCACAACTGGCGACTTTTATGGAAGCAAAAGGTTAAGGTAATAATAATGTTTATGCGTAAAGTGCAATGTTAGGAGAGCGGCCGTCATTTTGTCCAACATTATCTTTTAACTCATTTTACACTAATTGTGATACGTGTCGTGTGTTATAACTTTTCTCATCCTCTGGCGACTTTTGGCCTTTTAAGTGCCGTACTTTGGTCGATAGCAGGGCCCACTCTGCCCATTCGGTTGTACTTGCTCACTTCGTTCAGGATTCCCAGGGGCACTCCCAAACCTTGCGCTCTGTCTTCCGGGTCTATCTTGGTGGCGAGCTTCCATTTAGCTTTAAAGATGCAAACGTTATACAAATATGTCTGGAACCTAGCTAGCCTGAAGAAAGTAACTAACCTATTTCAGTTTCCCTTAAATAAGTTTGTGTATTTCAAACAGCCTACTTCCTTCTTTGTTACCGTTTTACATGGCATCTCAGTATTTTCGTGTATCCTACGCATAAACGTTTGCAAAATGCACATAGGATTGGACGAATGTGGCAAAACTGTCTCACCACGAGGGAAAAATGAATGCATTTTCAACTTCAAAGGAGCGGTCCTCATGAAAGCCTCAGCATGAACTTCAATGTTAAACTAACTTTGGAACCCTACAGTTCCCCCATATAAAGTATCAAAAAGGCCCGAGCTTTTATAACAGATATTTTAAGGTGATTACAACATGCTTGTTGTTGTTGGTATTCTTGTTAGGACAAGTAAAAAATTAACACATATTAGTAGTAAAAAACGCATAATCGTATAAAATACGGCTGTAATCTTTAAAAAACCTAATGCTCTAAGGAGCAGAAACAAGATTAAGCCATCATCGTCGCAGTAGTACATGTAAAAAAAAAAAGCTTCAGCCTGTTTTTTGAGAAGCTGGAGATTCTTTTACATTAGTGTGACGTTGATGGCTTACATGTCTTTTTGTTGCATCTGTTCCTTTGGAGCATTAAGGTTTTTTGAAGGCTCATATCCGCGTTTTATATGCTTAAGCATTTTAGTACTACTAATGTACATATGTTTGGACTAATGTTGCAAAACTGAGTCACACAGGATGACCAACATGAAGGCAAACACCCTTAACTGTCAGATTGCCAGTATGAGAAATTCAACATGCAACGTAATTTCAAACAGGTGGTCAGCATGAAGAGTTCAATTTAGCTGAGTAAAAAAAGCAGACCTGGTCGCTGACTGGAAACGGGACCCTGGAAAAGTTCTTGCCAATAAGTAGAAGGCAGGGTAGCATGTGGGACTACCACCCAATGGTATAAGATCTATTCTGGACATTACCTCTGCCTCCCCACGTGATAATCGGAAGTTTTCCGGTTCGAATCCGCGGGTTTGTCTCTCTACTGTTACTCCCTTTATTTACGTCGTTGCTCCGTTAAAAACGTCTAACACGGAAAAGAAGTGAGCCGCTTTATCTACACTAGCTTCAGTTTGTTTCCGATGGCGCAAGGTTCAAAGAAACTTATTGGCAAACATGTCTCTGTAAAAACGTTCTCTGTAAAAATGATTTGCAAAAATGATCACTGTAAATGGTCACTCTAAAACTGGTCTTTGTCAAAACGGTCACTGTAAAGAAGGTCACTCACAGTACTGACTTTAAAACGCAGATCGAAGCGGAATCAAATTAACAAAATCAAAGACTGGGTTGCGTTCGCACTGTGGCTTATGAGCGTTTCTCTTCGGTTTAGGGGTGAAGTCTCATCTGAATGCAACAGTCGTAATTTCAGTTCGCCGTTCATGCAATCTATCACTTACGTTCCCATGCGGGTTCCCTTGAAGGTACGCCGTCTGCATTTATCCTGTAATACAACATTTTAAGCAACATGTTCATTTGTGTTTGGGCCATGCACACTTTCATGCAAGCTAGTCTTCCGACCTGAATTTTATTTTTTTACGTGTCCATAGAATTGTTAACGAAGGGATCAGGACAAGCAAGACAGAAGTCGACGAAAGGACGGGGGGACGGGGGGATACACTTTCATGCAACCTACACTTGTCTGCCAACCTGAATTATATTTTTTTAAGTGTCCGTAAAATTTTTGACGAGGGGAGAAAATTGTATCGATTTAACTGCTGTCGTGCTTTAATAATAATTCTATTCGTAAATTTGTTTTTGGTTACGAATTAAATTAGTCTTAAAGCACAACAGCACTTAAACAGAACCAGCCAAGTTTTAGCCAATCAAAGTAATGATATCAGAACAAAAAATAGCTGCCTGTACCAACCCCAACCACACGTTGTTCCCCTTAGAAAGTAGTGATATCACCCCCGCCAACGAACAACCGCATAGCGAATCCCACCGACTATCACTGCAGACGTTAAATGAAAAACTTGACCATTACCATTGCTACGGACTGAAAGGCGGTATCTGATAGTCTGATAGTCGAGAACTTTCGCGGTTGTTCGTTGGCGGGGGGGGGGGGGTGTTATCATTACTTTCATGTGGCTTTTAAATCATGGCGAAGATAGGACAACAGACGAAGGACTAGTAGCCAACAAACCAGCTAACTCAGTTTTCAGTTTTCCATCCTACGCAAATTTCCGCTAAGTTGGGAGGGGGGGAAGAGAAACTTCCTATTTCCACTCAGTACGGCCCTTCTGGTAAAGCAGGAAAAACTTACGACCATACATACGTTTAGTGAAAACTTTAGAACGGCTTGTTTTAAAGTTCAAGTTAAAGTATACGAACCGGTTGTTAAAAAATGATTGGAACTCAATCCTATGTTACTTCAACTTTAAGTTAAACTCAACCTTGAACTTAAAACGTTTAAGCAGTCATTGCACATACGGGCAGTAGTTCTTCTAGAAATAATAATCATTTCTGAGCATTTATTTTGTTTTCGTCATTTATTTATA
>JAHWFP010196583.1:74158-85012 GCA_023313725.1 Lithobius niger | reverse complement strand
AAATCAGAGGCAAATTAGTAAATCACTGGTAAATCAAGGGGAAATCACTGTAAATCATCTAAATCAGTAAATCAGAGGCAAATTAGTAAAGCACTGATAAATCAGGGTTAATCAAGGGTAAATCACTGTAAATCATTGTAAATCAGGAAATCATTGTAAATCAGTAAATCAGAGGCAAATTAGTAAATCACTGGTAAATCATGGTAAATCAAGAGTAAATCACTGTAAAGCGTGTAAATTAGTAAATCATCCTAAATCAAGAAATCATTGTAAATCAGTAAATCAATGTAAATCAGTAAATCACTCCTAAATCAAGAAATCATTGTAAATCAGTAAATCAAAGGTAAATCAGTAAATCAAACACTAGTCAAGCCTTTGTCGGACCCCTCGAGGAAACCACTCATTAGAAAAGTAAAGTAGCTTGACTTCGTACAAAACGTATGTAACTTGTCTTGCCTAGTTGACGAGTCCTTACCCAAGAATTGGCAAGTTTATATCGTTAACCCTTCGTTGCATGAATAACTTCTGTTACTTTTTGTTAGGTTGGGTTAGTCGTGGGATTCGAGCCAGCATCCTCTTGGTTTGGAGACGGAGATGCTGACCACTACGCTGTTGCTACTCGCTTTGGTCGGGGTCGCAGGGGCCCCCTCACAAAGCTTGCAGTGCGAACTGGAACTTAGTTTTTGCATGATCAGTGAAAGGTTACGTTCCGTTTCGCCAAATACCGTTTCGCCAAATCTCGTTTCGCCAAATCCCGTTTCGCCAAAAAGAAAGCAGATTAACAGCTTTCCCCTCAGGGTCCAATCCCTTTTCGCCAAATACCGTTCACGAAATTTTAGGCGTACAAAACGTTAAAACATTTAAACACGAACGTTTATAACGTGGTAATGGTCAGACATTTATAGACAAACACCCGTTTTGCAAAATCCCGTTTTGCAGAATAATTTGTTTCAAATTACGTGCCTCGCTCGCGCTGCCGCGCTCGCTGTGGCTAAACACATAACATCAGAAACCGCAACTAATCACAAATTACTTCCAATTAGGCATGCCTCTTTAACTCCAGCTGCAACGTTACATTTTTAAAGAATCTTTTGATCTACCTTGTGTAACGGTATTCTGAAAAACGGAAATTCCCGTTTGGGAGAGGGTAACCACTCATGATTGTGTATAACTAACTATTCTTAAAAGCGAACCTTGGCATTTACCTAGTGACAATCTAGTATTCTAAACAATGTCTGCCTTTTAAAGCACCGTTACATAGAAATAAGGTATTAAATTTCGTGTACGTAAAATTTTGTTATATTCGTTTTGGCGAAACGGGATTGGCCCCTGAGGCAAAAGCTGTCAATCTGCTTTATCTTTAAGGAAACGGGATTTGGCGAAACGGGAGATGGGTTGAACAACATGCCTAATGGGTTGAATGGTTTTGGCTGACTGTGACTTTGTCTTGTCTTGATTTATTGGAAAGGCAAGTTCTGGCACCATTACACACCGATGAGTCATGAATAGTTAATTCTTTCTGTCTGTGTGTCTGTCTGCAGCAGATTTCCAGACAGATCCATCGGAGTGGTTAGGTCTTGGGTAATGCCATGTCTCGACTTGTGGGCGATGCACAGGCAGTGGGAGACAGATGAACTGAACCAGACAGTTGTTATCAGTGTTCAGAGAGTGGATGCACCTAGCCAGACGTGAACATCCGAAAAAGAATTTGTGAAAATAGGCTTTAATTTTCGGCCCATTATTATTCTTTTGTGGCCTTGTTCACAAGTAAAAATCAGAGGAATCATGGATAAAACCAGTGGAATGAACAAAACCATACTTTAAGAGTGGCCACTCTTAGGTTATACTATTAAAGAGATATACCTCCCAGCGCCATTTTTCTCGATCCTCCACATCAAGTACGGCTCCAAAGGTCTATTTATTTACCGTTAGTCTTTCCCTTGCTAAAAAACCGTTTTAAAATGTGGCGTCTAGAAGATTTTCTGTTGAATAATGTTAACTATATTTAAGAACGACCCGTCACTAAATGATGCATTGCGCGCATGCAATAATCATGACGTTTCATCTCTGTGTGTACATCTGCAAATTTTCTAATAATTACCATGAGATCTAAAATCTAATAGACTGATGTGATAAAATTTAAAATTAATTATTCCAATAGATCGCCGAAGCAAAATTATAAGACACTAGCCTAGAAAATTATAAATTGTGATTTTAAAATACGAGAATCATTTCGGTTTGTGACGACACAATCGTTGACTTGATTCTGTCTCGTGTAGTATTCACAAAGCCAACCGAGACAGCAGCTTTGCGAGAAACGCAGCTACCACCCCAGCTGACCTTGGCACTGTAATTGCTCGGTTGACGATCTGCGCGTAGCTGTAATTTGGCACGCGGAATGTTATAAGGCAGGCCGGGAGCCCTTTAACTTGACGGCTTGGTGATTTCGCACGTTTTTAATTGCTTTGCCTTAAAATTGTGAACAAAGGTATAAAAGGAATGTAAATTGGGCGAAGACTAAATTTTGTTTTCATGTATGCTCTTGTGGATGTTCACGTTTGGTCACTGGCGTTCATCATCTGAGAACTCCTTGCTCATACATCAAGGGCCGCGATAACGGTAAGCCTCAGCATGAACTTCCATGTTAAATCTCAAACTTTGAAATCGTATAGTTTCGCCCAGAATTGACATAGCCCAACGAAATTCGGTATTTGGAGTCGTGTCGTAACTATTTCATTCATTAAAAATTTGAATGCCAACAATTGAAACCGGTCGACGTTCACAGTAGCCTATGGCCATTTGTTGTTGTTGTTGTTGTTGTTGTTGTTGTTGTTGTTGCTCACCAAGAGACCGAACCAATGAACCGATTTTCAAGTTTTATACCTTAAAATGTAGGTATGGACATGGCATAGGGCCCTTTTAATGCTATTTTAACGTCACTACAATATTTTTGTTGTCGTTTTGTTGTTGTTCTTCTTCTTGTTGGGGGAATTTTGCGCTAATGCCCCAATGCTCTCACCTGTAGTAATCGAAGAAATATTTTCGAAATCAGAACGGTATCGCATATTGTTACTGTTACAACACGAATATGGAGTTCGATTTTACGTGAAGGGGGAAGATTTCGAATGGGAGATTTTCGTGAAGGGGGTTCGATTTTACTTGCTTGGGGACATTATAAGGGGGAGGGTAATTTTCGTACTGACGGAATGCGGAGGGAATGGCGGAAGGATACACACCGTCTTGCGTGGAACCGGCTGGATTCTATTGGTGAAGTACCGTTGACGGTAGATACCAGAAGTTAAAGGTTATTTACGATTCCTGCGATAAAAAGAAACAAAATGGCGAATTATACATGTTCCGACTTGCGACATTCTTTCGAAATCAGCACGGTGTCGCATATTGTTTTGTTGTGACAATGCAATGGAGCTCAGTCTTAATGAAGGGTAAAATATAATTGCTTGGGGTCGAGAGTTGGGGGGGGGGGGGGGAATTTTCGTGCTAACGAAATGTGGAGGGGAATGGTGGAAGGATAAAAATGTAGTCGTGGACGAAAACCGGAAATTGCTAGACTGTCTTTTAGGGAGGGTAGAACCACGGTCAATGTTCAATTCACGATTCCTGCGTTGAACCAAAAACAGTGAATTGTATATAGCAATTCCGACTTGCTACATTTTTCCCGAAATTATTACGGTGTCGCATATTGTGACTGTTGCACCAATACACAGCTCAGCGTTACGTGAAGGGGAAGATATAATTGCTTGGGGACGCAGTAACTTCATGAAATTATACGGGGGAAGGGGGGGGGGACAATTTTCGTACTGACGGAATGTGGAGTAAATGGCGGTAGGATGCATTCCACAATTCGTGGAAACCGGCTGCATTCTATTGGTGGAATATCGTTTTGACGCCGTATAATCATAGATTAAATCAGGAAGCAAGCGTTGGAAAAACTATATCTAAGCACTCGCTCTTCGCATATTTTAGATATAATTAGTAAAGCCCCCCTCCCCCCTTTTTTGGCCGTTTTAATAAAGCATTGTTGTGATTTCCCGTTTGCGTGAAAATACTGTGATTTCCCGTTAGCAGTCGCCCAAGCTTTCATTAGATTTAGTTAGATTCAGGGTTAAGAGACAGAGGTGTACATCCCGTTTGCATGAAAATAGTGTGACTGGAAAAAAACGTGACGTCATCATTCTGTGCCTCTTTGTTGAAAACACCGTTCGAATCATTATTTATACAGATAATTTTAATGAAAGACACACAAACAAAACAAAAGCATTAATATTATCGAGATTCCCACTGCGGACGTCAATAGAGCATAGTGACACGACGTAGTATTATTGTATATAACTCTATGCTGGAGCCTTAATGGGTTAGCTGCAAGGGGCACTGCAGAGAGAAACAGAAGGGCGTCATACTGAAGCCAATGCTGTGAAGAGTGATTTCTTAGACCTAAAACGCGCGATTTTTGTTGTTGGAGAAAACAACGTTATTTTAAGCCTAAGAAATCCGCTCTTCCGTTGTTTTTTCCTCCATTTTTATGTAGTGCACCTTGTAGTTATTCCCTCCAAAACCCATACTGGTGCCAATATGGCGGCAAAGGTCATTGCTGTAGAATAAGGAGAGGAAATCTCGGTATTCTGGCGACACACACACACAAACAAAGAAATATTACGATCTTAGTTACATGGATTTCAGGTGTTTTTTAGTCTTCTGACATGCATCTTATATACTGTTGTTTTTCATGCGTTTATATTTAGCTTTTCATTTAATTATATTTCCGTCATTATTTCACAGATCCCAAAAGCAGCGTTCCACCCAGAATAACCCACAGTCGTACACACGTGGAAGGAAGTAGGGGTCAACGAGTAGAACTCCCATGTGCAGCACAAGGTTACCCGCAACCGTCTTATAAGTAAGTAGAGTTTATTTTATATTTTCAGGAAATAGGAGCTGAGTGCTGATTAGTGTGTTTTATGTTATTCGTTCGTATTGGTTGTTTCCTTCAAACTTTGCTACATTTTGCGAAGGCACATCCACAGAAATTGGAGCAGAAAATTGAGTGCAACAATGAGTAACGGACCTGTTCCAATTATTTGTCGCTATTTCATTTTTTTTTTATGTGTGGTTCTCCGCCGTTCTATGCATGTTTTGGTACAGTTCGTGGAAAAATAAAGCCCCTTCGAGGCGTCCTTGATTTTAGATAAATTTGTATCATTACCTCACCTAGGAATTCTATTGGGGTGAAAAGGGTGGCTGGAGTACATTGGAATTCACCTAACGGCCTAAAAATAAGCTGGGGGGGGGGGGGGGGAGGGGAAGGGGGCTATTTAAGTTCCACCGTGCCTTGTAAACTTCGTATTTTCAGCAATTTGTGCATTTGAATGGTGATTAACCAGTTTCAGAATTTTTTATTACAGTGAAAGCCTTACATGTCTGTTTTTACCAAACTTTTAACTTCGGTTCTTCAGGAGGGGGTTTGCCCTCTTTTCACTCTTCCTTTGGGGTGGGGGTAGGAGGCTTAATGGCGCGTCGAAAGCTAGATCATTAGTGACAACATCGGACACAGTGCAGTCGTCCGGGTTGCCACTGTGCCACACATTGTAGAGATATTAACCAAACCCCAAATCTAGATCTTATCGTACATCTGTACCCCGCTGAAAAATCGAAAAAAAATCCGGTAGGAGGACCAAATCATCATCCAATTGACACGCAATATATCATGGAAGGAAGAAACAGCGACACACACCATCAAGATGATGACAGTCGACAAAACATGACGGGCCGTGAGTTGCCGGCGACACCAATGACGTTTTCGAGGGATAACCCCACTCAAAATGAAGTAATGAGTAAGGTCAGTGTGACCAATACGCAAACGGACTAACACGACCTCTTCCCGACGACTGCAGCGACAAGCCGAGTACCAATCCTGGAGAGTGCCTTTAATAGCCCGCAACTTACTGCCATCTTGCTTGTCCCACAAGGCTTGCCACGCAGCGAGCAATCTCTTACATAGAGGTGGAAAGGCGTTTGAGGGAACGAGGCACATATCCCTATCGAGAGGACCAGAAAGGACCCCTTTCGCTGCAGCATCAGCGTGCTCAATCTTAGTTATCCCGACATGGTGTGGGATCTAGCAGAAACTCAGTTTTCCGCTGGGCAGTTTTCGGTCAGGTGCTTCACTGTGGATGTAAGGCATTTTCGACGAATGCCTAAATCCATCACTGGATCTGGTCTTTGGGGCTCTTTGTAAAATAACCATCGTCTCGCTTTGCTCGAGGCGGTTTGCATGAACAAACTATGACGTCATGAACGAACATCATAAGGGTAAAAAAAAAACTTCGATGTTACTTTTGCAGGGTTTTTCGCATATGTGAGGGTCATTATGTCACATTACAACGATGAAATTATCTCTCATTTGGTCGTATACTCCCATCTTTGTAGGTGCCTTGGTTCTAGAGGAGTAGAGGTATGAACACGCAGGCACGCACATCATACGTCTTTAATGATGCAGATAATTGAAAACCCTTTTTAAACGGCTTTTTGGCCCGGTTGAAACCAGAATGGACCAAACCACAATTTCTGGTTTTATCAGAAAACCTGAACTGAAAGGAGCACCATAACCGGAACCGGAAATCAACTGTTTGCGGTTCAGATACCTGTTTTTATAACAAATTTGGTTTACAAATAACGGGTACTCCGTTATGATGAAAGTTTTTATCTGAAAAACACATAAAAGCATTTAACAAACAGTACGTGCTCAGAATAAATCAAAAACAGCGTTTATACTATAGGGCAGTGACATGACGTAGTAATATTGTATATAACTCTATGGTTGGAGCCAGTAACTGGGGTAGCTGCAAGGGGCACTGGAGGGGGAAAAGAAGGGCGTCTTACTGAAGTTAATGCTATTAAGAGTGGATTTCTTAGGCCTATAACGCGCGATTTTGTCGATTTGTTGGCAGTTGCTGATATTTTTAAGCAAGTGGAATCTTTATTTTCCAATTACAACCTAGCAGCATAAGGGATTGGAGAAAACAAGCCTACGAAACCCACTCTCAAAGCACTGGCTTGACTAGAATTACCGTTCTTTAACCCACCATTTCAATCTAGTGCCCCTTGCAGATATCTCTCTTGTAGCCAATATGACGCCACATGACGCTGCTCTATAGTGTTGCAGTCGTGAAATGCGCGTAAAATAAAACGCTAGCGTTCAGTCGCTAACACTTCACAAAAACATGCTTAAAACACATGTAGCTACGAAAGTATTAAAAATAAAACAGAAAGGTTTTTATTTTTTTTAAAAAGTAGAGTTTATTTTACGACGTAGCCTATGAAGCACTTGAAGCAGCCGGGGCTCAGCTGCTTCTACAAAATTGCAAATTGTCAATTCTTGTTGTTTACCTACCCCCTCCATTAAACCGGGAGCTTATTACTATCTTGGACCATCTGGTTAACGAAGTGGTCGATTTTTGTCGCCCCCCAAGACAAAATTATTATCATGGTGGATTTTAACACCCACTGATTACAACCCGCTGCAAAGTGATGAATCATTGCACTCAGTCTTTTGTCCAGCATCTCTGCCATTGGCTGCAAACAATATGTTAAGTTTCCGACGTGCGATATTCATTTTCTGGGCCATATCTGGTCGAACATCGCTGTCAACACTGAAAAAAGGTGATAAAGTTCTGCCATCTATGCAAGACTTTATTATATTTTCTTTGCCTATCAAGGCAAACGCTCACCCTCGCCACAATATTTATAGAATAGAACTAGCGGAGTCGCTCGCTTCGCTCGCTCATTCCGCGTCGTCTCGTTCCCCTCCCTCCTCCCCTCCCTCCCCCCGTCGCGCTCCCCCCCCCCCCCCGTCATTTAATTTGCCGTTCGGTCGGAGATGGCATCGTATGTTCGCGCTGCTGGCCGTTGCGTTCTGGGCGCAGCTATCTCAGCGGGCCTTGGCTGCTACTCTTATAATTTGCCGTTCCGTCGGTAGATGGCGGAGATGGCATCCTATGCAGCTGCTGCAGTAATTATATATATAAATAGACTACCCGACGGTGCAAGCAAAAGCCATGAGCACCCACACCCCCAAACCCACTCCCCACACGCAAACACCCAAACCAAACCAAGGAGCCATGAAAAACCTAACCAACAAAAAAAGTCCAGCCGACTTTTTGAAAGAATCAAGCGAAATGGAAAGTACAACCGAAACAGGAATGGCATTCCAGGCCTCGACACACGTTATAGAGATTTTAACTTCCAGAAAACTGATTGGGACAAATGCAAAACTCTTTTATCCAGTGTTAACTGGTCTGAAACGCTTTCATCTGATCATGTTGATCGTAATTGGTCGCTTTTTTATTCACAGCTGGAAAAAATTATTAACAATGTTATGCCCAAAAAATCCCGTTTTAAAATTACATTTCCTGTTTATTTTTTCGATCAGGATACTATTTGTCTTATTAAACAAAAGAGGGCCATTAGACGAAGGTATACCTTAAAACTAGGTGTCACGTCGTTTACAACGAATTCTCAGCTCTACGAAAACAAGTAAAGCTGCAGAAAGTTGCTCGTCGAAGGAAAAATTACTTATAGGACGCGTATAGTAACTTCAAGAACAATGATGATCCCCAAACCCTTCTGGAAGTATGTTAAAAATTTAAGATCAAACCAGAAGTCTGCCAGTGTACTGCGGAAAGATAAGGTAAGATTTCATGGTGTGCATGAAGACGTTAATAAATAAAAATAAATAAATAAATAAATAAATAAAATAATTTGTTGCTGGAGCAACAGTACTATGGCCAGGACCCAGGAAGTCGCTGATTGCCAGCCTAAAAATGGACAGCATTGACTACATGCTGGTAAAAAGTAGGAGGATTTTTCAAAAGCAGAAATTAAAAGCATGTGAATGAGATAAAAATAAAATAAGTTTTAAAAATAGAATGCCCAAAAGGATG
The DNA here is from genome assembly GCA_023313725.1 of Lithobius niger. Lineage (NCBI taxonomy): Eukaryota > Metazoa > Arthropoda > Chilopoda > Lithobiomorpha > Lithobiidae > Lithobius > Lithobius niger. The sequence goes on along the minus strand of JAHWFP010196583.1, from coordinate 76,055 downwards.
GAAAAGTGAAGGGTAGGGTAGGGTCACAACTGCCTTACCACCAAGGTTAGACCTGCCAGGGGCACAAAGGTCCCCGATGGCATCGCCAGAAGTGTAGGAAAGGTACGGGAGGGGAGATGGCCAGTTGTCATACATTATTAATAAAAAGATTTAAATATATATATATATAAAATATCATCCCACATAAGTTAAAAATTAAAAAAATTTAAAAAATAACCATTGTTAGTTGAAGGTACTGAAAAACTTGTGAGCCGCTAATACTGACCATGTTTTCGTGGTGGGGAAACTAACAAGCTCTCTTAACAAAGTTGTCGACGCGCCATTAAGCCTCAATCCCCCCCCCCCCCCCCGTGAGAAGGGGGGGGGGGGTTTGGAGTAGATAGCTCTCTGCGGAAGCCTCCCTCCGAGTTCATGCGAAGGGCATTCCAAACCGGGACGGCCCGGACCGCAAAGAAATTTTTTCTGAAGTCAAGCCGAGACCCCTGGACCGTTAATTCTTTTAGTGAGCACTTCTCCAGTGTGTATAGACCACCCCAAATGCTAATATCGACTTTGTGACGGTGTCTCAAGATAATGTCCGTGCAAATGTAGAAACACTTAGCAGTATTAATAACACGAAGCAAGAAAAGTTTATATTGAAATGCTAAACTGCAAAATTGGTAAGGCCTAAGGCCCAGAGAACATTCCCCCTATTTTTCTTACAAAAATTGTGCTTGGGAACTGTCGTCCCCTCCTAAAAAGCTTTTAATCAGTCACTCATACGGGTAATTTTCCGACATTACTGAAAACTGCAAACGTTACCCCTATTTTTAAAATAGGAAATGCCAAGTGTGTGGCCGATTTCTCTGCTTTTGCCTCTAAGTTGTTTGAAACTGTTGTATATTAGCACATCTGTAACTATGTTAAGAAGTACATCTGTGAGGACCAACACGGCTTCTGTGAGGGCAAATCCACTACAACCGATCTTTCTACGTTATGTTAATGAGGCTGTTAAGGGTGATTCCAGAGGATTTTTTATTATTATTATCGGTATTTACACTGATTTCTCCAAAGCGTTCGACACGGTCAATCGACATAGTTTTGGTTCCGTTCTAAATTGGTATAAGTCCTATCTTGAAAACGGGCATCAAAACGTTGTTCTTAACGGTTTCCGTTCTCAGAATACACTTGTTACATCTGGCGTCGCCCAGGGTTCAGCACTCGGTCCTCTCTTTTTCATTGGTATTCCTTTTTTGTTCCTATGATCAGGATTTAAAGCTGTATTGCAAAATTAGATCTGCTGCCGACTTTACGAAACTACAAGATGCAACTGATTGTTTGTTAGCATGGAGCTTAAAGTGGAACCTAAATTTAAATGCTGAGAATTACCTTTCATTCTACAGGACCCTTCACAATAATCTACACATGAAGAACTCTACAAGGAATTCCATATTCCTACACTGAAACAATTTCGTTTATGGCTCGGCTTGAACGTCTTCATGTACTAACTCATTCATAACAGAATTCAATGTTCCGAACTGTTGAAAAGGTTTTGCCGCCACGTTCCGTCTGTCTGTACCAAAAAAAAATGTTATTTTTTGGTGTGCCTACTGCTCAAGCAGAATACTGAAAGCGTGTGTGGCACTATTCACTTCCCAACCTATGTAACGAAAATGACGTTAAGTCCGTTCACCACTTTCCACATTTGGAAACGGTCTATATACAATTGCCTCACTCCTCAACATACTCCATCTAAATCTCAATCTCAATCTAAATCTTGTCATACATCTGTACCTCCTGCAAAAATTGAAAAACACCGGACAGGAGGACAGACTTATCGCCCAATTGACGCACAATGTCATGCGGAAGATGGAAACGACGACGAAAACCATCAAGATGGCAACAATCAACAAGGAAG
>JAHWFP010196583.1:41768-73758 GCA_023313725.1 Lithobius niger | reverse complement strand
GTCTGGCTTTTTTTTTGACGCTTTGATTTTTTAATTGGGTTGTAATGGCCTGTAAAATCAACTGTGAAATAAATAAATAAAAATAAACATTAGCGCTTTCCTTAAACGCTCTTTCCAAAAACATATCCGTTGTAATAAAACCGGCACTAGTCTTTAGATCCTACATTTGTTTTAAGCACATGTTCCTAAAGGGTTGCGAAATGAAAGCTGTGTTTTATTTAAACACATTTCACGTCTGCAGCCCTAAAAACACCTTTCAAAACATTAGTTTTTGGGGCTGCAGACGTGAAATGTGTTTAAATAAAACATACCTATCAGTTCGCGACACTTTATAAACACGTGCTAAGAAACAAACGTAGTGTCTAAAGACGCTTTTGGGCCTATAGCTTTTCATCAAAAACGCCTAAAAACGTTTTCTAAACCATGCGTAATGGCTGTTTGCCGTGACGTCACCATGAGTCAGCCAATGACGAACGAGAACACCGTCTGATAGGACTAGCCCAGTCACGTGATATGCACGTCACAGCAAACAGCCATGGTGCGTGGTATAGACGTGTTTAAAACATGGTTAGTTTAAAACTTATTTTTGTAGTGTACTTTGTTAATAGAAACATCTTTTTTTAATACGAACGTAAACATTAGCCTTTCAGTAATATGCGATGCAACACCGTATAAACGTTTCAACACCATAATAAACATCAGTTTTAATCATGTCACCATCAATTTTAATAAAGTCAGAGACGAAATTATTAAAAGTCCATTTAGTGAGAAAAAAAACTACATATTTTTTTTTTGTTTTACCTCAGGTTACGTCTTTGGAATGTGTGACGGCTGAATTTCTCCACCGGAATTAACTACTTTCATTTTGGTCTCTTGTTCCCTTCCCATCCACTTTAGTGAATTTAAAACGCATCCATTTTTAAAATTTTAACATTTCACGGTTGTAGAATTGCAAAAGGCAAGTGGATTCCTTCCATTTGCCGCTTGATTAAAGCGAGATAAATGAATTTAGAAACGCCAACGCAGCGAAAAAGAAATGGGATGATTTTCACTCTGCTGAGATGCAGGGAGAGTCCATGGCCGTTTTATATGATTCATTTATACTAACCTAATTCCAACGAAGTTTTCATTTTACGCCAGGAAGCACGAATGAGAAATTTCTTCGTCTTCGTCATCTTCTTTTTTTTTTATTGGAAATGAAACATTATTTTTTTTTTCAAGTTTCCAAGCATAAGGTTTGATAAAATTTCATCCTGGCTGAAAAGCTAAAACAATTTGAAGCAGAAAAGTTGGACAACCCTTTAGCGTTTTCCAAAGAAACTGCAGTACATTCAGTACGTTCAGGGCAGTGCAGTGTTGGGATGGATTAAAGGGGGGGGGGGGGGGGGGGGGGAAAAAAAAAAAATAGAGAATGAAGGTTCACGGAGCACCCCCCCCCCATCCCCAAAGAAGTTAAGCAACTAGAGCGTCATAGCATGATTTGAAAGCGTTGAGTGAAGGAGCGCAAACAACAGCTTGAGGAAGGGAGTTCCAGGGTTGAACAAGCCTTTCCGTGAAAAAGAGAATGCGTGGTTTAGTCCGAGAAACAGTGCCAGAAATATGGAGAGGGAAGTTGAAGTTTGGAATGAGGGAAAGAACAGGTCCACATCGAGAAGATTGTGAATAAGTTGGACAGTAGGTAAGTATCATGTCGCCACGATGAAAACGATCATGATTGGAGGAAAACCCAAGTTTACGTAGGCGATCGGAATAAGGTAAGGAACGAATAGTGTGACACCATTTGGTAAGGCGACGTTGGCAGTTTTTAAGACGATTAAGTGAGTAAAGATTGTAGGGACGACAAATTTGGGAGCAGTAACCAAAGACTGGGAGGAGAAAGGTTTTATATAAAATAGCAAACAGGGAGGGTGTAAGGTTGGAGAAACGTTTCAGTACAAAATGGGCTTTACGAAAGACTCTGGAGACAGTGTGAAGATTGAAATTCAGAGCGTTATCAATAAGGATCCCAAGGTCAGGATGATTTGCAACAGAAGCGATAGGTTTGCCAGAAAGATAGTAAGGAAAGTGAGGATTATTATTCCCAAGGTAAAGGACGTGACATTTATCAGTATGAAAAAGAAGGGAATTGGTAGAGGCCCAGTGCGGAACGCATTGGATGTCTTCTTGAAGTTATTTGCAGGAAACAGAGTCTGAGAAGATTTTTAAGTCATCAGCATAGCAGGCATTAGAAGAACGAATAACAGAAGGTAAGTCAGAGATGAAAATATTGAACAGGAGAGGACCAAGAACGGAGCCTTGAAGAACACCAGAAGTAAGGTGAAGCCAAGGAGCGAAGGAACCACGAAGGACGACCCGTTGCCCAATGATTGGCCGAATAGGATGGCCGAATGGTTTCCATGATAATATCATGTGCCTGACGCCCTCAATCCTAGCCTTATAGCATCCAATAGAACTTTCTGGCATAATTTTGCAAGGAAATTCTGTAGGATGTTTTACATCAGTGCCACAGTCTTTTTAATTAGTGCCTTAATTTTGACATAGTTTACCAAGGTCTTTTACGGTACCGTAAAATTATGCCAGAAAGTTCTAGGTTCCTTCGCTCCTTGGCTTCACCTTACTTCTGGTGTTCCTCAAGCCTCCGTTCTTGGTCCCCTCCTGTTCAGTATTTTCATCTCTGACTTAGTTTCTGTTATTCGTTCTCCTATTGCCTGCTATGCTGATGACTTAAAAATCTTCTCAGACTCTGTTTCCTGCAAATTACTTCAAGAAGACATCCAACGAGTTGCGCACTGGGCCACTACCAATTCCCTTCTTTTTCATACTGATAAATATGTATACATAGGTATACCTGTAGATATATAGGTGTACCAGGGAGTCTTACCGGAACTTAAATGAAATCATAAAACAGTAACAAATGGGTTGGGAGGGGGGGGGGGAGGGAAATTACTGAACCGAACCATAAACTAATACCCTGTTGCGTTACCGAACAGGAATCTATTCAGAGAAAAATGGCGTTTGATTTCATGGTTCTACAGGCATTTATCAACGAGGGACAAGATAACTTAAAAGGGAAACTGTACGAACAATCACGCTCCAATTTCTCGGGTAGGAAGCAGGGGCGGATTAACATTGTAGAGGGGGGGGGGAGATGAGGCTTAATGGCGCGTCGACAGCTTGGTCATTAGTGCCAACCTCAGTCACATTGTAGAGAGGCTGGTACTTAAGATTTATTGCGGCCCTATCTTTCCCCTCCACCCCATCCATCCCCCCACAAAAAAACAAGAATTTTCTTTTTTTGAACAACAAACCTTTTTTTGTAAAAACATTAAAACTAAAAAATAAAAAAAATTTGACCGTGAGGCACCCTTGAGGCCCTTTTTTCGCCTGTGGCCCAGTCCTGCAGCACCCAAAGAACCCCCCTTAATCCTGCCCCGGTAGGAGGCGGTTGCATTTATGTCTCAGGGGGAGGGGATGGACGAGGCGGTGGAATTGGAAATGTGAGCAAATTTTCGATGACCTTCTCTCCCAAGACTCTAAAAAAAATCCGCCTCCCTTACCACCCAAGGTTCAAAAATATTCTGGCCCCAATGTACTGTTCAAATGTATTCACTATCAATAATAGTAGTCACTATCACTTATTTTCACTATCACTTGGCATTGACTATCACCAGGAGGAAATAAAGCATACGTAGTATGCGGGAAGTGGGCAACTTCTAACTTATACCATAGAACCCGGCAATTGTCGCATCAGAATGGGGCCTCACCACAACACATAAACCCCAGCTTAAGCGAAAACATCAGCTTTTCTTGTCAATTCTGTAGGTCATTTTAGTTTACATTCTTTAGAATTTAGGTTAAATGCTTTACGTATCCCCAAGTCTTTAGTTTTGAAAACTAAAAGGAGGAGGTTTTCACTTTTTAATGTATAATCGTAATTAACATTTTTTTTTCCAATACGAAAGACACTATATTGGATGCAATAGGTAATTGCCACACATTCGACCTGTTGATCAACTGGTCAGTTACAGATATTAAATTTAAACAGTCATTTGTTCATTTTTGCGTAAGCTTTGGTTATCGTGAGCAAATTTGTAAGGGTGGCCAAGACTTGTTCCCCATCCAAATGATTCTGAAAAATAAAAACAAAAGCGGACCCAATACTGAACCTTGTGGAACACCGCTAAGAAATGGCTTCCTGGAAGACTTTTGCTTTTTCCACAGATTCAAACTGGAAACGTTTTAAGAGAAAATCCCTCAGCCAGTTAAACAAATTACAGTGCAAGCCAAACCAGTAAAGCACAGCAAGCAATTTGGAGTGGACAACCGAATCAAAAGTAATCAAATCAAAAAGTAATCAAATAATAAACCGTAATGAAAACCGAACAGGACGTGAAATAGCTAACAGCCTCGTTTGGGCAATGCAGAAGGATTAATTTAGCAGAAACAACCAAGACGTTTGTTGAGAGGAGGAGGTTTAATGGCGCGTCGACAGCTAGGTCATTAGCTCCAACCTCACTCACAGTGCAGTGGTCCGGGTTAAAACTGCGCCACATACTACCGAGACGTTAAACAAACCCCAAGCTAAATCTTTTCATACATCTGCACCTCCTGCAAAAATTAAAAAAAAAAAATGTTGTTGAGGTGAACGATCTTAACCAAACGCAGGCAGAATTTTTTTTTAACAGAAGCAAATCTAGCGGAAGCAGGGGTCAACCCCGGGTTTGAACCTGGAAACATTCGGTCATGATTGACCCAACCAAAAGCAAACATTTATAGATGGAATTTACTTCCAACGGAACTGAAGGAATTAAACATACAGTTTTAGGAGAGAATTTCCCAGCGAATGTCCCATAATTACATTTTCATAAAAAATGATACACTGTTAAAAATTTTCGCAAAATTTCCGTAAAATTACGGTACAAAGAACTGGCAATTTGGTCTTTTCCTAAAATTTTGCTCCTTATGGTTGGTTAAAATATACAAAAATCTGAAACACCCGCTGAAACAAATCAATGGCGGTCAACTGAAACTTAGTTTCAATGCCGGGGGTCATAGATTTTTTTTTATAAGTTTTAACAAACCGAAAACTCCATATTTTGTAGACAATGGCAGTCAACAAGTTATTTTCAAAGTTATTTTCAATGCAGTGGTCTTAGATTTTTGCAAATTTTGGCAAACCGAACGGTACACATTTTGTAGACAATGGCGGACAACTGAAAATTATTTTCAGGGATTTCAAATTTTTTGTAAATTTGGACAAACCGAAAGGTGCATATTTTAGGAATAGGCCGCAAGTGCCTGAATGGTCGTGATATTACCTGGTGTTTTTAATTACCACTTATTACTGCCATTCTTCTCGGAATGAGTCTGACTTTTGTACTACTTTTGCTAGAAAATTGATCTATTTAAAATTCACTGACTGGAGGACAGACTAGTCGCGGAAGATGAAAATGGCACCATCAAGATGGTGATAAGAAACCAGCAAGTGACGGATCGTAAGTGACGAACCGTAGGCGACCAATGACATTCAGGAGGGCAGCAATGAGCAAACCAATACGCAAACGGGCTCACACCACCTCTTCCCAGTAACCACAGTAACAAGCCGAGTGCCATTCCTGGACAGCGCCTTTAGTAACCAGCAACTCATTGCCGTCTGGTTTGCTATAGGCTAGGGTGAACCAGATTACCAATCACCAACATCTTACCACCAACAATTTCGCGAATTTTTGAATCTGCACTTCTCTGTATTTAGACTCAAGTCTGTAAAACTCCGCTCTGCCAGCTATACCAGTGACAGGCTAGCGAATGCAAGAACGTGATAGATGAAAAATATGCACTCACAGGAAATAGGCCTCACAAACCGGTGATGTTTTCCCACTTTTTTATGCTCGGCAAATATCGTGGTATTTTTTACAAATATCGAAAATATCGGATTTGCATGGTATCTCGAAGGTCTCACCCCAACCCCAATAACATTTTATCCAGGTGGCGCAGGAAGATTAGACTTTGGGAATCGTCTTTGACAAAGGAACCCCGACCCCCATCAACGTTTTGTCCAATTCGGGTAGGAAAATGGGACGTTGGGAATCGTTGACAAAAGGCACGCACACGCTGTCGGAATGCAAATTCCCGCTGCCCTTTCTCGTTTGTTGGCAGATAATAGCAAGACGGAAGAGCGCAAACCTAGGTTCTCATTGGTTCAAAAACTACAAAAACTACAAAAAAACTACATATCACCTTAAGAACGGATCCCACTGTGACCTCGTTGTGAAGATTACTCGACAGAAAACCGCAATAATTAAAAGGTGTTTCACCTCGGTTGACATTAAAACCCTCGTAACGGGCATTTAAAAGTATTTGCGAGACTAATTTTGAAATATGCCAGCCCTGTCTGGTCACCCTACCTGGTAAAGCGTATTAACTTCATCGAGTCCGTCCATCGTACTTTCACAAAACATCTGCCTGGCTTCAGAAATAAAACTTTGAGCGTTTAGAGCCACTCGAGACCAGGAAACTCAAATCAGACCTAGGAATGACTTATTCTATTCTTCAGTCCTAGTAGTCGATTTTTCTCGTTACGGGATGGTAACCAAAAACGTAGCCACAATTTTAAAGAGGTATAGTTAAGCCCATAAAGAGGGGCTATCGAACATTTTTTATCGCACCATGTTGTGAAACTTTGGAATGCACTCTCGGCTGATGCCGCCCAAGCACCAACACTTGCTGTTTTTAAGAATAAGTTGAAATAGGTTGAATAAGTTAGGGTGCACGGGTATCGGGGAGAATTGAGGCGACAGATTCGATAGGCGTCTTGGTCCCAGCATCTCTGGTTTCGTACAGACCCAGGTTCGATCCTGGTGAAGAGAAGTATATACATACGGGTTTTTCTCCGGTTGTTTCCCGCCCGTAGCACGACGGTTTCCTCCGGGTACTCCGGTTTCCTCCTTCCTGCGGCAAAAAACAACTATCGTCATGGTGGTATTTTTCAAGCTCTAGATTCCTAGCCGATGCCTTGTATTATTATTAAGGTATTAATCTCAGTAAATATATGAAATATCTGTGTTAATATATGATAATGGCCTTGGCCTGCTTTTTTTTAATGTTTAATTGGTATAGTTGTTATCCGTTAATTGTTAAAGCACGGTATCAGTGGATACCCCTTCCCTTCCCTCTTCACAATAAATGACTCCTCCATTCAACCCTTTCGAGCCTACACAACAGAGCCTATCCACCATTTTGGATCGCCATTTAGGTTTGCCCGCATCTATCACAAAACGATTTGCGGATATGTCATCGTATTTTTTACTTCTTTCGAACGATGTCACATTCGAACTTCCCATTAGAAAATTTTAAAGTTACTCCCACAGTAGCTCTTCCAGAAGGGCCATCGGGAATTTACATTCCGTAAAACGTGTGCATTCCTTTTGTCAACGACTCTTCTCAGTGTGTCATTTTCTTGCACCAATAATTGTAAAAAAAAAAGTTATGGGAGTGAAATCATGACTCTACAGAGACACGCAGAATGTCACGAAGCTGATGCTTTCAAGATAATTTTCATAAGACCTAAAAACTTACCAGGAAATTTTTAAAAAATGTAATGGAAAATATTGTAGAAAATGTCACTTGTATGAAATAGTATTAGCCACTTTCTCGGTTCGGATAGTACGTGCAAAAGTAAGGCATGTTAAAGAAATACATTCATTCTAACCAAAATTTTCTCGCTGTAGTAAGACAGTGGGGCAAGGTGGCTCGATGGTTAGCACGACCGTCTCATGTGCCAGAGTCCCCGGGTTCGATCCGGCATCAGCCCCCCCGTGGCATTTTCGGGAACTGAAGGGCCCTGTGATGTCTTGTGCTCATGTCGATTATGGCATGTAAAAGAACCTGGGAAATTCCCATGGGATTTACCTAGCAAAATTGCCCCTCACGCTTACTGGCGCCATGGCTACGGCTCGGAGCGCGTCAAAAGATAAAGCTATAGTAAGACAAACGAACTTTTAGCCTGTACGTAGTTCACAAATACGGCCTGAGAAGCTTTTTAGCCTTTAGATTTTCAGTAAAGGCCGGGATTGTTTGCCTCGAGTTTGAAACTAGGCTAAAAAAAAGCTTCTCTAATCACTCCGGACAACGTAGTGGTTCAAATAATGGTGATTATGTGTATCAAGGAATAAATATAAAAATTTACATCACTGTACCAATCGTGATAAATTGCGTTAGATCTACATCCCCGAAACCTACTTTTATCTTATGTTTTAGTTTCAACAATAGTAAGTTGTCTCCATAACGGACAACTTTAGTGATCCAAAAAATGATACTATGGACGTTAATTTACAGTGAATATGACTGAAATATTTTCAATAATATACAGACGGTTAAAACCTGACAAATAAAATCGAGCTACTGTACATCTGAATTATGACCACTGCGAGGACAGTGTGCATAAATATTGTTGTAGTTTTACATTGTTCAGGGAAACTGTAAGATTTGGGGCCTCAGGGCTTCGGGCAGATGACCAGGAGTGGTTAACGCTCGTTAAACCCTTTGAAACCCTTTTAAGATTTGCATTGTGATTCGGATTCGCATTTTTCATTTCACTGAATTCTTGGTCGAAGCAATGTTTTGCTAATTGGTTCCTTATTAGGATGGTTTTTCGTACGTGAAAAGATCTTTCCAATACTGAATAAGAAGTTCTTTGTATAAAGGTGTTTTCACCATACGAAGACAAGGTGACCAACCAAATGGGTAAACACTTTTATAAAACCAATTACTTTGTGGTCAAGGTGGGTCACGAATACGACATGCCTCCCGAGAGGCCAAAAAATCCTAACAAGTTCACAAAATGCAACGAGGTTTAATTTTCGGTTATTCATTTTCGGCGTTGGTTTTCAACAAACACATATACACAACGTTGTTGAGAAATGGATATTGTAAATGGACAAATAGTATAAAAGAAACACTAACACGTACAATAGAAGTTTAAAAATACAATAAAAACTGGAGCTACGTCATGAAGCAGCTGCCCCAAATGAAGCACCATCTTGGAATGACATTGTTAACCACTGACCTATTATAATATTCACACGTTAAGAAATCAAACCAATTTTACCATTTTTCCATACGAGCAAAATTCTTAATGGTGTTCACTGTACACATTTAATTGGTGGCAATTTTATTGGCTACCATTTGCACCAGAATCTTTTGAATGGCTTCCACATTGGTGCACGTGTAGCCGCGGGCACTGGGGCGTTAGATTCGATAGGTGTCCTGATCCCAGCTCTACATCTCTGGCTTCTCACACACCCGGGTTCGAACCTCGTAATGAGAAGTGAATATGTACGGGTTTTTCTCCGATTGTTTCCCACCCGTTGCACCGAGGGTTTTCTCTGGGTACTCCGGTTTCCTCCCTCCTGCGGCCAAAAAAACCTGATACGATGGTGATTCCTTCCACCTACTTATGCCACTTTGGCCTTCAAAAGCTATCAGCTTACTGGGCCAGCTTATCTAGTATGCTGGTTTTATTCAAATCAAGAATAAGTGGGTAACATCCACATGTTTTTTGACAGCATAGCATTTATCAGATCTGGCTAAAGCCCCTCCGTGATCAAGTTTATGTGTCCCTATAGGCCCCTAACACTGGCATTTTTTGCATCTTATAGAGCAGTGACATAAAACGTAGTAGTATTGTATATAACTCTATGGTGGAGCCAGTAACAGGGTTAGCTGCAAGGGGCACCGGAGGGGGAAAAGACGGGCGTCTTACTGAAGCCAATGCTATTAGACTGGATTTCTTAAGCCTATACCGTGCGATTTTTGTTGATGTTGAATTTTTTTTAAGTCTAAGAAACCCGCTCTCAAAGCACTGTCTTGACTATAAATGCCGTTGTTTTCCCTTACATTTTAATCTAGTGCACCTTGTATAGCTATGCCCTCCAGATGCTATTTCGTAGCCAATATGACGTCACTTGCCACTGATCTATAAAGTGTGTAACGTTTCGAATAGCGTCAATCAATATGCTGTTCCAATCTTTCAGCCCAATTGTTCTTTGTGTGGAGAAATACCTTGCTTGGCGATTCGTTATATTGAGTATATATACTGTAAAACTAAAGTTTAACCGATTGTTTTGTATTTTCAGTTGGCAAAGAATGAAGGACGGCATGTTGTTACCACTTCACTCCAGCGAAAGAATCCGCCAGATGAGCGGGACACTGGTAATCCACGACCCAGTGCAAGAAGATAGTGCAACTTACGTCTGCTTAGTCAACAACAGTGTTGGATCTGAACGGGTAGAAACTGTCCTGACTGTGACGGGTAAGCTGAAATTCTAACGACCTATCGTTTCCTGAATAATGTGTGAGCCTATCTAATTTCCCACCCTGCTATAAAAGCCAGGCTACACAATGGAAATATGTACTCAACTGCAACTTGAGCCATCCAGGGACTTTATAAATCAAACTTTCCGACACACGAATTAGGGACGATGTAGGCTCGACAGGGTCTTTTCAAGCAGGCTACCGGATTGGATTATGTCTACATAAATTGGCGTAAATAAGGTCTTCCTAAATGGAGCTAGCTTGGCTGCCTGAAATCTGTTGTGAACGGCTTGGTCGTATTGAAAATCTTGTTATTTTGTGTCGTTTTTAAGTTGAGTTTTTTAAAAGTTTTTTTAAGTTTTTAAGTTAAGTGCTTCCTCTTTTTTCCTCCCTTAGAAGGGGGCGCTGTAAAGTATTCATCACTGTCAATTTTAATGCTTGCTTATTTATACAATACTTATTTATACAAAAAGAAATGATATCATGTCAAAAATCAAAACTGGTAAAAGAGACCGCCAAGTTCCGAATGGTTCGGCCCTTCAAAGGAGTGATATCAACACACCAAAACATTCGCTAAGTTAATCGCACCGACTAATACTTTGGACGTTAAATGAAGACTTGAACGTTGCTACCGAAAGTAGTAATGTTCTAGTTTTCATTTAACCTTCGAACTATCAGTCGGTGCGATTAACTTGGCGAATGTTTTTGTGTGTTGATATCACTCCTTTGAAGGGCCGAACCATTCGGAACTTGGCGGTCCCTTGTACCAGTTTTGGTTTTTGATATGGGGATGTTTTTAAAGTCAGCGGCTTGCGAGTCGCTTGGCAGCGGGAAACGCTCCCCCATTTTATTTAAATGGGAAAGCGTTCCCCGCGGCCAAGCGACTCGCAAGCCGCTGACTTTAAAAACATCCCTTATGATACATACAGCTTCGCAGCGGATGGCCAGTCTATTGCATTATGGCGCGCGACCATTAAATTGGAGACTTTTATCTGGAAGATTAACGAGTGTCGAACGCGCAACTCTATTAAAAAATTATTCTTCCTTGTGTCATAAAACAACATTTAGAACTGCTGCTACATCATTTAGTCACGCGTCACATGATAAGCTTTGCGCTTTAGTAGGGACTATTTTGTGGGGAGTAGAAGGAAGTACGCTGTGAGTTGTCTTTCGTTTTGTTAGGTTCTGACGTCATGACGTGTACTTACCGAGAGCACCAATACGAACGTGCATCGTAATAGCAGGCCAATGTTTTGGTTTGAAAGCATTGCCGTCACCAACTCTTATCTTCCGTGGTCTCTTAAAAATTCGTCGTTTTGTTTTAACATTGTGTATTCTAACGTTCAGTAAACATTGTGCCATCAAATATTTTATAATTAACAGAACATCTTTGTAGCTTCGAAGAAGCAAGTGTCGTCTACTGTGGTTTAGGAGTAATGGCATCACAAACTGCGGCATGTTGGGTAAACGCGCCCGTTTACACGCTTCAACCGGAAATAGTTTGCTGTAGTCCTGAAATGATGTATTGAGTGGGCAGACCCAATAGTGAAGGTCCCTGAAAAACAATAAAAAAATAAATGTAGATATCGTGGTATACCTATATAAAAGGTTAAATAAATGTCCAAATATACAATCATTATTATTATCAATTATTATATATATATATATTAATCGTGATATAATAATCTACACCAAAACAAAACTTGTTAAGGATTCTCGCCAAGCTTTTCGGCCGTGGAAGTCGTGATATCAAACGCCAAGCTCTTTCGCCAAGCTACTCCCACCGAGTAAACAGTCTGAAGGTTAAATGAAATGTTAATGGAAAAATTTATTTTCGTGAAACAAGAAATGGCGTTAGCAAGTAGCCAGTTATTAGGCAAATATTAACGTTATTGACGGCGTTTTTTCAATAAGAAAACGTTAAGCTGTGTCACGTTAAGCTGACTTTTATGTTGTCAGGCGACCAAAGTCTCCCGATCAAACAAGTTTCAGCCTTTTCTGTCGCATTGTTATTTATCCTAACGTGCGTGAAAACAGCCATACTACCTTAGCTGTAAAGACACAAAGTGTCTAGTGGTCGCCGTGCTCATATATATTTTATCTGGATAGGTGTTATCGTTTCTCGTATTGGCGGGCGAAACACTAGCGTGTGTCTTGATCATGATGAATATCGCCTGGTGCGTATGACCAACCCTGTTTCAAACCCATAAAAGCTTACAAGAAACCAATTGTTTTAGGCTATTAATATTTTATGGCCTCAGTTTTGTTCTCCACTCAAACCTAAACAAAGAAAGCTTGCCTTTCCACTTTAATCGGCCTTCCATTTACATTAAGTCTTTTAAAGCTTCCTGTTTGTGCCTTAGCGGATGAAGCAAGCAGGAAATGGTCTCCATTTTCCCTGGAAATGCTTTCACGTAGGATTATTTTGCTGCCTGTGCTTAGGTCCTCATCGCCTTTCCACTGGGCTGCAATGTTTCTGCTGTGTTTATTTAATATCTAACTAAGCTTTCCAACTCAAAGTTAAGAAATGCTGAAAGCGGTTAGGTCTATATAATCTGGAGACAGGAAATGGCCTCTCGCATTTAACAAAGTTTGGAATGCATAACTAACATGAGGTTTATAGTCCATCGTCGGATTTTTATCGGTTGCACTTGAATGTCGACGAGAAAGGTGCCCTAATTTTATATGATGCGAGGCGGAACGCTCTGGATTAAAAGTACCAACACGAAAAATTGTTATCAGTCCACACGTTGATGGACATTTTTTAACACTTTGGAGCCTTCCGTAATGTTTCGCGCATATCCGCCAGTCATGACCGTATTTGCGTTTTACAAAAAAAAATCACAACTCCGCTTATTTTTTTACCAATTAACACATTTTTGGGGGAAGGGGGTGGGGGGGGGGTAGTAGATGAAAGTGCACACTTTTTAGAAACCTGGAAAAAAATATTAAAAAATATTTGCATTTTTTGTCAAAAACAAGAGGAAAAAAAACTAAATATTTGAGTTTACGACACAAGCATACTAGTGACAAACAAAACTGTTCAAGTCTGAAATAAACACGTCAAGTTAGCCATAATGATAATATTTGGTCAGTGTAATAACTTTCTGGTGCGGAGTTGTAGTCTTTCTGCGGTAAGTTACGATCAATAACAGTCGGTTTCAGTTTCGTGTTAGGCTGACAAAATACACTCTACGCCATGTTGGATTTCGCCTCAAAATGGCGCTGCAGCTAAACCCCCTCCCCCTCCCTCAAAAAAAAGCCCACGTCTGTGTAGCTTGAAGAGCTACTTTCTTATTGTTGCGTCGCATTGCTACCACTCCCATCAAGGGGGGGGGGAATGAGGCTTAATGGCGCGTCGACAGCTTGGTCATTAGCGCCAACCTCAGTCACAGTGCAGTGGTCCGGGTTGCCACTGCACCACACATTACAGAGATAATGTAGGGCTTCCCATCAAGGTCTAGTGTCATTAACGAGATTTTTGTTAAATTGAATTTGGTGCTGTCCCCCCCCCCCCCCCTTCTCCTCCGCCCCAGTAAAACAAAGCCGTATATGTTGAAGAGCCATTTTTTATTACTGCCTCGCACTGGCCACTCGCATTGGGATCTAATTCATTAACACGATTTTTGTTAAATTGGAATTCGTAGCCCCCCCTCCCCCCCACCCTAATTACGTCTTATTTAGTTAATCAGCATTATATCTGAAGATATTGGAAGTGAAAAGTTGTACGGTAATTTTGTAAAGTTCACGGCCTTATGAAAATTTGGTGATTGCTTTTTTTCGTTTATCATTAAGAAAGTGTAGCAGGCAATAAAAAAAATCTAACTATGTATTAGGCCGCCTGCGCATTGAGCGACTTGGCCGCGCGGCCAGGTTGCTGCAGCCAATGAAAATTATTAGTGCGTGGTTTTACGTAAACGGTAAGCATTCTCATTGGCTGTAGCGACCTGGCCGCGCGGCCAAGTCGCTCAGTGCGCGGGCGGCTTTATTGTTATTCGTAGGTAGGCTATATTTAAGACTATACTCTTGAAACGAGTAAGCTTTTATCACACTTACTGTTATTAGGCCCTGATGTTAGACCCAGAGGTTCTTTATTTTTACCTATTTCTTAGTGAAAATTCCTTATTTTTCCTTATTTATGACTTACAAAATTCCTTAGTTCCTACTCCCCCCCCCCCCCCTCTCCCTAAACCAGCTACGACCCCTGCATAGTATAAGCTACAAATATTTGTTTTTTATTGTTCATTGAAAATGGCTAGGTATTCCCGGATGAAACCTCGCTTTTTCTGCAATAAACGAATGTCACAATTAACTGAAGTCGAACTTTGCTAAAGTTGCATAAATTACCGTAATAATAATAGCAAGAATTCATAGGGTTTGGGAGGAGAATTTGTAACTCTAAAAAGACCCTATTGAAACATGTTAGATTCGTCCCCATTAGTTCGGTCCGAGTTTTCAGAGGGCGCCACGTGTTCCATCTGGTAATTTTTGCACATGTTTCAGCCGAAATCTAAAGCAAACTAAATTACAACTAAGCTATAGGCTAAATAATAATTAAACATAAGCCGGTTTCGTTTAGTTTAGTCTAATCTAATCTAATTTTAGGCTGAAAAGTGAGTAGAAATTCCCTCATAAAACGCTTGGCGCCCTCTATAAACTAAGACTGAACTAATGTGAATGTATCCATGACGTTTCAATATGGGGTCTAAGTCACAAATTCTCCTCCCAACCCTATAAATTCTTGATAATAGTAACTTGTTCGTAAAAAAAACCGAATAAGTCCATATGGAAGGGCTTGACAGCCACTAGCACTTGCGGAAATACTAAATTACACAACTAAAAAAGAAACATACACAGTGCTAAGAAAATAAAATGCAGTATTTACAATAAAAATAAAATGAAGCTATGAAAAATGGACGGGTCTAAAGAGTCCCCAATCGTGAAGTTTCCTTTTATCATAAAAAGAAAACTGGACGTGCCAAAACCAGGGATAGCAAAAAGATGCATTGAGTAAAACAAAAAGAGTATATACAATAAAAAGGTATAATATGGTTAAAATCAATGGTTCAGCCATACAAGCATTAAGTTGCTTCGGCTGACTTAAGGTTAAAAAAAATTAATTAAAAAAAAATACCATTTCAAAAACTTTGTAGTTTCAACCAATTAAAAATTTTTCCTGAAAACAGGCACAGAACAGGCATTAATCAAAATATGTGATGGGAGTGAGTTCCATATTGCAACTATTCGCTTCCCGAAGAAAAACTTGCGACGGTCCGAGCTAGCTTTTCCAACAATTAACTTAAAATTATGACTTCTCGTTACACTGTTGTCACGAATGTAGAACATTGTGTTAGGGCTACTCTGCGTCTGGTTGTGTTAAGTTTACATTGTCGTTGTAGTTGCTGGTTTTTAATTAGAGATCCTCTGTAGGGCAGATGGCCTGTGGAAGGCTACCGTCCTTGAAAATAAATAATAATAATAATCTCAGAGTAATTAAAGTTCATGGTGCAGTACAGAATGTGGTATGTCCTGACCAGATTGACCCTCAAGTGTCTTAATTTTAATGAATCTAAACCGATCTTTGCTAGTCTTTCTTTGTAAGCTAGATTTTGCATTCCAACCAAGGTTTTTGTGAAGCGTCTCTGTACTTTCTCTATCAAATCAATGTCACCTAATAAGTGGGGAGACCAAACAGGACTCGCATATTCCAAAATTGGGCAAACATAGGGCTTATAAGCAGAGATCATAACTGACTCTTTTGTTTGAGTAACTTGGGTAAGGGTGTACCACTTAGAATGTATGGCAAGTGCGTGTTTGTATATTTAATGGCGGAAATCGGTAGCTGCTAATCTTCGGACCAGGTAAAAAGCAAGGATAGTGTTGCATAACGCCTAATGTAGTCAAGAGGATCAGTAGAGGGCCATAATTTTACGTCATCGGCAAACGTTTTTAGGATGGTAAACAATCACTACAAGTTAAATCATTTAAGTGCAACACAAATAGCAGGGGTCCTAAAATAGACCCTTGTGGGATTCCACTAGTAACTGGCAGCTCACCCGGTAGTGTGGTGCCCACAACCACCTTCTGCGTACGCCCGGTTAAAATTTTTTCATCCAGGAAACAACCCGGTTAGCACAACCATAATTCCTTAGTTTTGCAATTAGTTTAGCAAGGGTAACAGACTCAAATCTTTGGCGAAATCTACAAGGAGGACATCAATTGGGATGCCATCCAGTGTGCTTCTATGTATTCGATCTATGTTGTCTTTAATCTCGTTTTCTGGCTAGCTCACTTTTTTCCGTTCCGTCTGTGTGAGAACTTGTCCTTCTGGTTTTATCAAATAAATATTTTTATTCGTTTCCTTACACCTTACTATTTTCCTGGTTACGATGTGGTGCGTGTGTTTGTGCAACACGGACTGTTCCGTGTGTTTGTGCAACACTGACAACATTGTGTTCTTGTTTATCTTGTCGTATTTTCTCTTCTCCTGCAGCCATCTTGTCAGCTTCCATCCAGCCTGCGCAACAAATCATCGACGAGGGCAAATCCGCTTCTTTCGCCTGTTCCGTTTCTGGTTTTCCAGTGGCTTTCATCTCATGGATTAAAGATGGCCGCCACCTGGTGATGGACGAGAGGGTACGCCTCGTGTCACGTGAGGTCCTTCACATTGAAGCAGTCCAGCGTGTGGACCGTGGAATGTATCAGTGCCTGGCCCGAAACGACCACTCTTCCACACAAGCAGCTGCAGAACTCAAAATCGGTGGTAGGATTTTTTTTTTTTAAATATTTTTTCCGTTGTATTATTTACTCCACGATAAGGAATTTAATAAAAGGACAAAAATCGATGTCTTTATACTAACTGTTATAAAGAACTGTACCTGCACTGGTTGCTTTATTATGATTCAGGAGAAAAACTGTGTAAATATATGCAGGGTCGTGCACAAGCCCCCGAGAGGCCAGGGGCAAACTTATTTTTTTCTGGGGACCTTTTTTTTTTACACTTTTTACCCCCTTTTTGTGGGATTTTAACCATTTCTGCGCCTCTTTGCACCACTTTCGTAGCAGTTATTGTCCTTTTTTGCGTTTTTTAGGCTCTTTTACACCACTGCTCCCATAAAAGGGCACTTTTCAGAAAAAATGGGGCACTCTGCCATGAGGGCAGGCCCCCCCCCCCCCCGCCTTCCCTGTGTGCACGTCCCTGAATATATCGATTCTTGGACTTTTGGGCAACTATACCGACGGGGAAATAAATACGGATGCGAACCTATTTACGTTGCCTTTTGGACTTAAATGTCGGGCTGCCTGAGCGGGGAATTGAACCCACGACTTTGAAACGGAATGCCGAGGTCTTACTGCTGATTTTCGCAAGGGTCACACTAGACTTCCTGACTGTTTCCTTTTGAGGGGGGTTGTCCCTCCTGAATGTCATAGGTGTCGACGGACACTTAGGGTCCGACACTTATTTGTTGATTGTCACCATCTTGATGGTGTTCGCCGCCGTTTCCATCATCCGCGAGACACAACGCATCAATTGGGCGATAAGACTGTCCTCCTGTCAGGTTTTTATTTTTTTAAATTTTTGCAGGAGGCACAGATTTATGATAAGATGTAGATTTGGGGTTTGCTTAACATCTATGTAATGTCTGGCGCTGTGACAAACCGGACCACTGCAGTGTGACTGAGGTAGGCGCTAATGACCTGGCTGTCGACGCGCCAGTAAGCCTCAGTCCCTCACCCTACCGCTAAGCCATACTGACACGGCCTCAGCTGCCATAAGGCCGTCTCAGAATGGCTCTGCGGCAGGACCTCGGCATTTGGTTTCGAAGGTCGTGGGTTCAATTCCCCGCGCAGGCAGTTTGACATTTAAGCCCAAAAGGCGACGTACATAGGTTTGCATCCTTATTTATTTAACCCTTCTCGAGCCCATTTGGCGGTCCATCCTGTTTAATTCCGACGGGGAAATAACGCGTCAGGTCTGTTGACAGGATGTTGGAAAAAAAAAGATATTGAGCGAGTTTTAACCCACACTCCAAAGGCACCGTGCGCTTACAGTAATAAAATTAGAGCAAGCGAGAAAAGTACATAAAAATACACATAAAAGGGACGTTTCAGGTAGGAAGACTACCCGTTATCAAGCTGGCACACTTCACGCAAAAAGCGAGCGTCAATTCATAAAACGCACGTCAAGGGTAATCTACCCAACAACAATTATCAATCAGTAGCTGCTATCAAGTATCAATCAGTAGTATACTAAAATAAAAAAGACCTAAGTCGGGTTACCAGCCGACAATTGGGAACCTGACCACCCACTGCAGAAATCAGAGGGGGATGTGACACGCAGTGTTGCTAGATGGTGAAAAAATTATCTGTAGCGTTTTGGCAAAAATGCCTGTAAATTGCAAAAAAAAAAAATCTGTAGATTTAAAAATGAGAATTTTGTCGCCCTCATATGATTTAACTTTTCTTGCGATTCATAGTTATTATTTAAGAAAAAAAAAAACATTTTAACCACTGATCTTTATACACATGACATTGCGTGAGGTCAGCAGATAGCCTAATTGTGTTGTGGGAAGACCGTTACAAGAATCTTGCATCTTCGTACTACCATGAAAAAAATAATGTAAGTTAACACTGAAATTAACTTTTCTTAAATTTGGGGCGTAATTTTAAGTCTTTATCATCACTAGGCTTCATCACTCTTGCCCAGGAGAATTCGTAAAAATCTGTAGATATACAGACTTATCTGTGGATCTGGAAACATTGGTGACACGATTTTACAGTTGTTGGCTTCTATATACAGCAGTCCCCTAGCGAGAAAAACTCGTAATACCGTACCTATAATTTATGCATTTCTGGAATACACTCTTGGGAGTTATTTATTTTCTGATAAAATGTAATTATGGATTGGCGGATGTTTCGCTAAAATTACAAATACTTTATAAATTTATCCGCTGCCACAATCTCTTTTCGTGAAAGATGATTTGTGTATTTGCCAAATCCGTAGATTGGCAGCAGAAAACTTGTGGGCAGTCAGTTACGCCCTGAAGTAGTTTAATTTTCTTTTGGTAAACGTTTTTCGACGGTAAAACAGTCTTTCAGCATACACACAAGTATACGATCTTAATAAGAACTATGTGCTGAAGGTGTACCTCATTTAGTTTGCGAAGCCGCGTGTTTCTTTTCCAAGCACCTGCAGCGTTTTACGAAATGCCTCCGTCACGCTTACGTCACTGGTGCTCGAGACCAATAGAAACAGCATCCCAACAGACTAATAACCAGTTACGGTACCTTACGTAGGGGGGAAAATGGCAACTATCAGGTGCTAATAAATGCAAACACGTCCGACGTGGGAGTGTCCATATTGTAACTAACGCTTCGTATTCCATTCCTTATAAGCCTCAATGCCACACACCCAACCCCCCAACCTTGTCGGAAGGTCGTTTGGGAGAGAAGCTGCGGGTTTCGGTTTCCGGCACCAGCCCAGACGATTCAACATCACCAGAATATTATTATGCCGAACCAACACTGAAATGCGTCATCTTTCTGGCCCGTGCGTGAACTGGCGTTGAGTCAGGAGGCGAATACGCGATTTCTACCCCAGTCGGCCTTGGCTTAAAGAGGCCATCTGCTTCACCGTTTCACGCTCGTAAAATGCTGTTGAACGCGCAGGTATCGCAAGCTTGGACCTATCGTGAAACGAGCGTTATATTTTCATATCTATATCTAACAGGTTAAGGCAGCCCGCGCACTGAGCGACTTGGCCGCACGGCCAGGTCGCTGCAGCCAATGAGAATGCTTACCGTTTATGTAAAACCACGCACTAATCATTTTTATTGGCTGCAGCAACCTGGCCGCGCGGCCAAGTCGTTCAGTGCGCGGCCGGCCTAAAACCTATACAGCGCATTTTTAACGTGAATTAGCCCGGAAAGCAGTTGCGATCAGTTGTTCCTCATTTAGCCGCAAGGAGTCGCGACCCAGAGCGAAAGATGGAACAGGCCGCCGCCGCCTTTAGCCGCCGCAGCCGAATATATTTCGTAAGCCGAATACGGCCGGAAAAAAAATTCGGCTAGCCATAAGCCAACAACCCAAAAAAAAAAAAAAAGGCTTTTTAAAGTCGAATCCGACAAGCTGCTTTGTTTCATCGCTGGATGGTTCACTTCGCATCGCACCCTAAAAAACCAGTTGTCTAAAACACTGAAATCAACCACGGGAGGACTCAAATTTTGTGAACTTGTTTGTAAAGCCAACCACTTTTCAAACAGAACTTGTATAGTTTGAATGTTTAACTCCCAGTTTTGGTCTTGCATCGGCTATAGTAACGCATCAACAGGCGTTTTCGTCATTAATCACTCGTGAATGGTTGCCGTAATCCGAATGTCTTCCCAACGCGCTGTTGTTTTGGGAGTTTGGCAGTGGTGTCGTAGAATAACGTGAGGTCTTATGATAGCTTGTTATTGTTCTGACAATGTCAGCGAGAGGACTGGCAAAACGACAAATTAACAAGAATGTTTGCATAAACTTGCCTTGTCAGTTTGAGAAGTGTCATAAATTTGCAGGTTGTGAATAAAGTAGAACCCAAAGAGTAGCACCCAACCAGGTGACAGTATTTTAATAGCTAGAGACTGTACTATAATAAAGCTAGGATGCAGTGATAAGCTATTATACCACTGTAGTGTTATCAAACAAGCAACAATGAAGGTTTTTTTTTTAAGCCAAAGCATAGCCGAATCTCGACCGGAAAAATACCTGGCTAGCCGAATCTCGGTCGAATTTTGGTAATAAGCCGGCCGTCCTTGCAAAAAAAAATCGGGTTATGGGTCTAAATATACCAGGGATACTCCGTCGAACACTATGGGCGCCTTTTTATGTCCCTCCTGCCACTACCAACTCCATGGAATTGCACTTATCGCTGAAACCACTGGAAAAAAGCTACCGTCATGAGTTTACTGGCAAACAAAAGGAATAAATTGAATGTTATGGCTGTGTCTAAATTGCCTTCCCTGCTTGAGGCTTTGTGGCGTCAGCTTTGTGGCTTTGATCACTGATTGCCGGTTTCGATGTCAATGATGTTTTTTATTTTTTTATTAGCAGGAAGTAGCCATTTTTTTCTGCAGTCAAGCATCTAGCATTGTACGAAACAAGGACGCGTCCAATACATGCAGTACTGCAAATTTCGGCTCCGCGGTACGAGCTCACGTGGTAGTAGCGCACAAGCAGATTTCGAACGATCGAGCGCGCGCCACAAGAATGAACCGTGCGTCGTGCGCCCGGGACTGGCCGCATGGCAAAAACTCCACCGCGTGACATCGTTTTTATTCCCATCGTAAAGCCCTTGTCCACTTCGTGTTTCTCAATAACAAGCTGAAACCAAGTTGTTGCATTCAGTGCAAAATTACGTTACACGAATGTATAAAGAATACGGTTTACTAATTTGCACGATACTATTGACTTGCGAAGTTTTGGACTCGCATGGTCGATTTCGCTTGAGAAATTTCGTTTTCTTTCCGCAAAACAACCAACATGCCAGGGTCGCACTGGGTTAGTTTTCTTTATCTGCCCGACAGTCGAAAAGGGCGCTGGCTGGGGAGAAGAGCGAGAGGGGGGCGGGGAGGGGAAGACTTTGGTCCTTTTAAAATTGTAGAAACTACGTAAACGAATAAGTTTTTTTTTTTTGGGGGGGGGGGGGATTGTGATGTGTATTACAATATTAAAGTTTTTGTTAATTCCTTTCAGGTTAATTTTTCCCTCTTTCTCAACTAATATCAAAAGAAAATTTTTAAAACTAATTTTTTTAATATGTTGAATTATTAAATAAAACCGTAGGGCGCCAGTTTTTGAGCCCGACCGTTTGACCTGCTGTGGGACTTAGCCATTTTTAATCAAGGGTATAAACAGGACAGATAGCCAATTGGGCTCGATAAGTGTTAAATACGGATGCAAACCTATTTACGTTGCCTTTTGGACTCAAATGTCAGACTGCCTGAGCGGGGAAGCGAACCCACGAACTTTGATATCAAAGGCCGGAGTCCTAACCGCTCGGCCATACTGACATGGCCTGATGGCTGAGCGGTTAGGACTCCGGCCTCTGATTTCAAAGGTCGTGGGTTTGATTCCCCGCTCAGGCAGTCTGACATTTTAAGTCCAAAAGGCAACGTAAATAGGTTTGCATCCGTATTTATATAATCAGGGGCGCATCTGCCATTGGCAGACGAGCACACGGCCCAGTACGACCCTGCAACATGCTGACTTGCACTAAAAGACCACGGTGAAAATACCACATCGGTGCTTTCTGCTTCAGTAATTATACAGATCGAAGCTTTACTAGTTTCTGAGTGGTCTCCGGCAAACAAAACCACAGATCTACACAGCATACATCACTTGGCAGACGCGATTTCGCTTTCGTTCTTGGGTATTATCCCATATTAGAGAAATGACGTCATCTTCGTTAATCATCGGTCTTTTACGGAAACACGAAGCTGCTTCTCAGCATCGTTTGTAGTAGTTATGCCCGTATTAAGGCAACGAAGTCATTTTCGTAAATCGTCGGCCTTTTACGGAAACATGAAGATGCTTTTCAGTCACGGTGTGTTAATAACGTGGTGGGTCAGCGGCGTTAAAATCTCGTTAGGCCTAACACGAAACACCTGCGCCGAAGCTAAAGAAATTACAGGTTGGTTGACGAAATGTGGTGCGGCTAGTATCGCTACGCTAAGTAGAGGTAAACATCGTCAAAATAGTCCCCCAACTAACTTTTACATCGTAAACATTATAAAACTAAACATCGCAAATCAAAATCAACTTCGTAAATCGAAAATCGAAATCGTAAAAAACGGTAATGGAAACCCAAAAACGAAATTACGTCGGAGAATCGTTTTGCGAAAATAAAGAAAAAATTCTCAAACCGATTCCCACTCGTGCTAACATCAAGATTTCTGTAATTTTGCAGATTTTGACGGAAGCAACCGTGAAACTCCGGATTTGGGCTCATTATGCCTGTGCTGTATGCGGTTTATTGTACTTGTGCGCTAGAAACACGGTGCACTAGTACCACGACACCGAAATTTCAGTTAACTCGTGTGGAAAAGAAACTCAGTCATTTAACGAACTGCTTTAGCACTTGCGAAGGAACGAAGCGCAACGGCTTTCTGCCTATAAATGCCGGGCAACTAGTCTCCTTAACTCATTCTTTGCGTGTCTGGGTAATGAGTTCTCATAATGATTTCCCCTCTCAAGACTTGAAAACAAATTAAATTTTTTTTATGCCTACCAATGTGAAAGTTTCCTCTTTTAGAAAACAAATTACAACAAACGAACACTTATTCGCATTAATGCGTTACTGGCCGCGAGAAAGAAAGGTAGTGTGTGCAGACAAGTAGGTTCACGAAGATTCGGATATACTGAAAAACATTGATAGACATAATTCGCTGTAAAATACTATAAAGGGAAAATTGGAAATAATAATCATGCACAAGAAATAACGCAGTATAGTAAGCCACCTTTATGCATTTACGCTTCATTCAAGTGATGTTACCGGGATTCGAACTGGCGAACCGGTCCTCCTCCAGATGACTAACATAATGCCGCTACCGATATGTTCTCTTGTCCACAGCCCCTAAATCATATCATATCAAAAACCGAAACTGGTAAAAGGGACCGCCAAGTTCCTAATGGTTCGGCCCTTCAAAGGAGCGATATCAACACACCAAAACATTCGCCAAGTTAATCGCACCGACTAATAGTTCAAAAGTTAAATGAAAACTAGAACATTTCGGTACCAAGGGTCAGTTTTCATTAAACGTCCAAAGTATTATTCGGTGCAATTATATTTTGCAACTTTATTGAGGGCCAAATTTTGCATTGAAAGCCGCGTAGCTGACATTCCTACATGAGTTAATTTTTGTCAGGTGGGTCATTGCTCTCCATTTTGCCACAGTTTAAGCTTTTGTGCCGCATTAATATTTTTCCCCAAGTACCTGAAATGTGCTCAAACTATGCTTCAGGATGTATGATACTTATACGCTATGGCGTCGCGCTACAATGGTTTATCCTCGACAATTGAATTGATGTGATGTTTGTTGCCTAACTTGGCGCAACACACTAGTGTGTGTCTAGATACACAGGAAAGAACGCAGTACATAATATTATGACCAGTGAGTTAATGGCCATAATTGTCAAGGTGGTTTGGTAGTGATCTGGAGTAGGACCGTTTAATTTCCGGTCACATCACTTTAATAAAACGGAAGTGCATAAAGATGGCTGACTGCATACTACGAAATGCGATGGGGATAGTAAGAAATCTGATGGTTTCTTTCTAATTTACCTCTGTACTAATAAAAATTAGCGTTATTGCAAAGTTGGACAGAGAATAAAGTTATAGTAGCTCGATTACTTTTCTCCGTGCACGATAGGGGTTCAGGCAGGACTAAGTTTTCAGTCCATTGAATAAGCGCCACGTGTTGTAGGCCTATATACAGCAGGGTAGATAAGTAGGTATAGTGACGCTTTTCTGAAAACGTGGAATAAAAATAATACTGGCTTTCACTCATGTGCACCAGAAGGCAGCACGTGTCAGGTTCTCGTTGGAGACGAAACTTGAAATAAAAAATGGCGGCATCGTTGCCATGATAACCACGGCAATATCTACAAACCTTCGGAAATTGACGAAATACTCGTGCGTGGACAACATCCGAAGTTGAAGAACTTATTCTGCGTTCGATTCAAACCGTATTCAGTTCGTTACAAGAATTCGGACGGAAGAGAAATACGAAGAAAAGGGGCATGTTAAAATCGTAGCGCATCATGCAATATGGCAATATATATTTTGCTTCATTGCTAGCTTTTTGTCAAAATTCAGTTTGTTTTAAATTGTTACTTATTGTTTAGTAAATAAGCTACAAACTGTGGTAAATAATTATTTCTTAAAGTGGTCAAGAAAGGCCTTTAGCTGCCTGCGAATGATCTTTTTATAATAATAAGGGGCGATGTGATGGACCAATTCTGGCCACTAATTCCCAAGCCCAAAAATATATTACACAGAAATTGTATGGCAAAATTGTGCAGTCATCGACGACATTGTCAATGAAAATATGAGGGAAAAAAATAAATAAGTAAATGAACAATTCAATATTAGGTGGTCACGGAGTCAGTCTAAAACATGTTCGGGCCTGGATAAGTATATTTTTGCAAATTAAAATGCTTCAGCCCAGTTTTAAAAGCCTCACTTGATGGCAACGTAACTAACTCATCATTATTTCTTGTAGTCGGCGAAACGGGAGTTATGTCTTTACTAAAATTCGGCGAACAGGCAGTAGGCGAAACGGGAGTCCGTGAAACGTGGGCGAACCTAACGACCACCCGTTTTTAAATAAAATGTTGCATTGAAAAAATAAAACTTGATGGGGGGGGGGGGGGGGGTTTAATTTGACCACCCCCATTTTTGATCTTTATTAAAATTATTTCAATGTCTTAATCTGAATTATGATATTTTTTAAGCGATTAATTTTGTAATCTTATCGTGATCAATTTGTTTTGAGTGACGCTAAATAGTTTTGATCCCCATGATGCTTTGCGCTTCCTGTTACTTGACGACAGCGCTCTCTGGCGGTAAATCGCTGAAAGCAGGTATACTAGTTTCGTCCAAATGTTTACCGTTGTCAGAGAATAAGTAGCACTCTATATATTCTTGTACAATGGTTACGAGCAATGGAGTTAACTACCATATTTTCGATAATCGACAGTTGCAAACGGAAGACAATTCTCCATGGAGAGTAAATGATTACATAACTTGCGCTTGCAACAATCGATCCTTCTTAGAATCGAAAATACGGTAGTTAGGCTTATGAAGTTATCGAAGCCAATTAGGCTAATGTTCGCTTATGCTGCGAACATTAGCCTAATGAAATATTTTGTAGAACAACCATAAATAACCGCTATCATGGTAAGATTAATCTACATAATTACAAACAAAACCGCTAAATGTGCCTAGTAAAAAAAAAGGGGGGGGGGGAAATGAGGCTTAATGGCGCGTCGACACCTTGGTAATTAGCGCCAACCTCAGTCACAGTGCAGTGGTCCGGGTAAAAAAAGGGTTACGTGATGATGCGTACCCATGAAATTATTGTTAAAGCACAACAGCACTTAAACACGGGCAATTTTCAAAATTGTATATTTGCTTATTCAATTAAAAATCATCAATTTTTATTCGTGTAGTTTTTAACAAGCAAAGTGAAACTTCGATCATAAAACCCTATTTTTACGGTATACTTGCCGTTTTTGTTTGTAATCCGTGTACCTTTCATACGGCTATGGCGTCGCACTATACAATGGTTTATGTCCGCGACAAATGAACCGACGTGATGTTTGTTGCCTAACTTAACGTGGGTGAATGATTGTTGGTAGTATTTTTTTTTTCATTTCTAAATTACTTTTGACGTGCATGGTCAAAATTCTGGTGTTGCTTAGTCATTGGTCGATCTGTCTTAAATTTGGCTGTTGAGTTTAGCATGCATACAGCGAAAAGGTAGAGGGTATAAACAATCTAACGTGGTTTTAACGAGCAGGTATGGTGTTATGTTTAATACCCCTACAGCCATGGTAATATGTGGGGTACACTCGTTGTAATATCACTTTTTTTTTGTAAATTTTGAAAAGGTGTCTTACAGTCATAATTTTTTCTCTTAGATGCTCCACCGGTATTCACCGAGACGTACGAAGAGCAGACTATACAGCCTGGGCGTCCAGTGTCTCTTCGTTGTGCGGCTTCCGGAAGCCCTACACCCCAACTACTATGGTACTTGGACGATACGTCACTGCCTAGCCTGGAACGATTTCGGTTAAGCGAACATGTGAGTCTGCTTGGTGACGTAGTGAGTGTGGTGAATATTACCCGAGTGACAAGCGAAGATGGCGGCGAATACCGCTGCATAGCTCGGAGTAAAACCGGAAGAGTGGAGCACACGGCAAGAATGAACGTTTTTGGTAAGTTTTTGCGCACTTTACTTTTTTTAGAGACTGTGTCGCAAATCTCGTACTTGCATGTTTGCTGGGGCCAATGGCCAATCTTAGTATTGTGTGGCTAATCTTACATAGGTGGACATTATCTATGCCTTGTGATTTAATTTCAGGTTCCTGCCTCTAGAACCTTCTCGAAATTTCCATTTCCCATAATACCCTTGCTATTTCGCGGTTACCCAAAGGTATTTAAACAAAGGGGCCAGTATGGTAAAATCAGAAAGCCTTCGGGCCAGCCAACTGGCTGGTCCTACTTCGACCCCTGCTAGGGGTGCACCGGTAGCTGCGAGCACTGGGGCGTCAGATTCGATATAGGCGTCTTGGTCCCAACTGTACATCTCTGGCTTCCTACAGACCCGGGTTCGATCCTGGGACGGGAAGTGTATATGTACGGGTTTTTCTCCGGTTGTTTTCCGCCCGTTGTACGAGGGTTTCCTCCGGGTACTCCGGTTTCCTCCCTCCTGCGGCAAAAAACAACTATTTACGATGGTGGTTCCTTCCACTTAACATCTGCCGCTAGCGCCTTTAAAAAGCTATATAGCTTACTGGCCGACAACCTCTATTCTAGGTCTCCTAGTTAGGGGGATTTTTGGCTGTTAGGCCCAATTTTGGTTTGGCTTCCCCCCCCCCCCCCCGACCCAAACAAGCCTCTTTACCCTAACTTAACCTTAAAGGTCCCCAGTTTGGTTCAGTCTAATAGTTAGCTCTCCCACAGTTTACTATTTGTTGTCAGACTGTAACTATATCATAAAATGTAGTAAAAGATGTCTCACACACACAAAAAAACAAACTATGGTTTTACAAATTATTGCTTGGAACAAGTATAACATGGCTGAAATCACAATACCACCTTATTGAGTACGCGGCCTATCGTGAGTCCTGTAGGTATTTTATGAGCGGCTACGTCTTCCTGGAGGGGGGGGGGGGCAGCTTTAATCGACGTCCGCCATTGTTTTTGTAACCATCGTGGATATCAACAAGGCACTCTGCTACCAAAAACATACAATTGATTATCTGTGTCGTTCTGGTACGAACTCAAGATAGGCCGTGAACACTATAGTATAGCATTTTGCAAATTTTACGAGCGCAGCAAAAACGTAGTTATGACTTAGAAATGGAAATAGAAAACGCACGAGAAGCACCCACCCAAACAAACATTAGCGATCAACGAACAAGCATATCAAAACGGTATTTGAAGATATTAAAGGGATGGGGCGCAAGCAACATAAGAGGGAACGGCATTCCAGGCATGGACAACCCTTTCCGTAAAGAAATGTGATAAGATGGGCACGAGTAAAATTTAAATTCGGTGTTAAAAAAAAAGATCAGAGCTATTGCTTAGGAGGTTATGAGTACGTTGGTATACCACGCGCCATGGCTGTTTTCTGTGACGTGCATATCACGTGACTGGGCTAATCCAATCAGACGGCCAAACAGCCGTTGTTCTCGTTCGTCATTGGCTAACTCATGGTGACGTCACGGCAAACAGCCATGGCGCGTGGTATAAGTAAGGATCATGTCGCCGCGATGAAAGCTGTTTTGAATGGTAGCAAGTTGAAGCTTACGTAGGTGATCTGGGTATAGAACGAATGGTGGGACGTAAGGCGCTGCTGACGATTTTCAAGACGGTTCAACGACTAAAGATTGAAGGACGACGGATCTTACGAGATTTGACAGACACACTTACGAGACAGAATTACGAGGTCTTGCACTAACAAACCACATGTACTTACTCAATTTCGTAGAAAATTAAATGCCTGAGTGACTAAACTAGAATGGAAGCATGCTTTAAACAATTAGAAATAATTTAAAGGCTTTAACTGGAATTTCCTTTTGCTGCAAAGAGAATTATTTAGAGAACAATCACCACGTGCACTGGAATCAGAATTACGAGGAATTGCAACTCGAATTGTGGGCAATCATTTATGAGGTTTGTCACGTGACCATTCAGGAGCCTTCTGAATGGTTGACAGCGCAAGGATTTTCAGGTACACGTAGAACTTCTCTGTGAGCTGCCATTTGGCAACACAAAACAAAAAATCATAAAAAATGCAGTGATTTTGCAGTTTCAGCGACGATGAACAAAAAAATTACAAGGAGTTAAAACGTGCTGACTTGAGAAAAATATAGAAATAAATACTAAATATTTCTTACTAAGATTCCTTCCCTTAAGCAAAGAGTCCCTGTAGAAAGTTTCACTGCGAGGCACAAACACCTTAAGCCTAGGCGGGGCAGGACCAATTAAAAAGCTCCACGCAAGCTTTGTGAGTTATCTCCAGGACCCAAGCAAAGATAATATTAGTAACAGAGTGTCGGAGTCGTGGCCACCAAACCAAGAGAGACCTGAATCGAATCGCACTATCGACTTCTGGGACTCATTAAAAAAAAAACCTAAAATGAAAAGCGGTCCTAAACCCGATTATTGCTCTTTGTAGAGTTCATATTGATATTGGAATTATCGTAGTTGCCTTTTGATATACAACAAAAAAAAAAAAGCTAAAATTTTGTAAATGCAAATTTCAGAAGTCATCTTTATTGTAAACCGTACGTTCATTTCAGAAGCGGAGGGATGGATTGGTTCCTAGTCATTTTTAAATAACTTGCATCACAATCTGATGATTAGGTTTTTTTTTTCTCTCTCTCTTTGGAGAAAAAAGTTCGTAAATGTAAGCCGATTGGTTTTTCGGCAACGCTTTTTGTTCGGCCCTTTTTAAAATTTTACAATGCACTTCTTCACAAAATGAGGAACCAATTTAAATCTAATAAATAAAACAGAATGCAATGAAATAAAACAGCAAAAAAAAAAAAAAAACAGCTGTTCATTCCGAAGATAGTGTACTGCCGCACACATCACTACGTGCTTGCTTAACTCCACACGAAGTCAGCAAACTTTCTCTGTAGTTTGTTAATCGTGAAGTAAGTAAAATCTACCCCAAAACAAAACTTGTTAAGGATTCCTGCCAAGCTTTTCGGCCGTGTGAAGTCGTGAGTGATATCAAACGCCAAGCTCTTTCGCCAAGCTAATCCCACCGAGTAATAGTTCGAAAGTTAAAATGAAATATATGAAAATTGCTTACTGCGCAATTTTCACTGATTTCATATAACGTTTGAAGTCTTAGTCGGTGGGATTATTTTGGCGAAAGAGCTTGGCGTTGGATATCACGACTTCACACGCCCGAAAAGCTTGGCGGGAACCCTTAAAACATGTCTTGTTTTGCGGTAAATATCAGATATTTTTGGTCCAAATTGATGAAATCCATTTTTTTTTTTACCAATTATGAGATGGACACACCAATCTAGTTTTATGGTCCATTCCTTTTTTCTTTGTTTGTTTGACCCGGTTTGACCTGAAATTAGACTGGTATGAACGAAACTGACACAATTAGTTGACAGTGAATAATTTACCACTAACATACGTTTTATGGAAAAAAAGTGACACTACAACAAGGCCTACGATTTATAGTCGTAGTGGAACTACAACGGAGTGTATACTCATTTACACTCCTGCATCGTAGTGTCAAACAGGAGCGCAGTGGTTATGATTTCATGACGGGACTACTTTAAAGGGAGGGGAATTTTTATGCTTTGTAATTGTAATGAAAATTAAAAAAGTTCCACTACCTCCATTGATGGGGTATATCTCCAAAAGCCACTACACTGATTGGTCATCCTAAAGGAACACATACCTCCGTGTTGGCTTTCTTGTATGGCTCCGCTGCCGAAAAATAAATTGTACTGACTACTGAAGCCGCGGCCGAAAATTATTTCACTGCGAACGTCTCCCGAACAGTACGATGTCTCATTCATGCTCACGCATTCGTCTCGCGGAGCTGGACAGCCCTTCAATTACGTCACCAGAGAAGGACGAATCTGGGTTTGTATCAGGGTGATTGAGCGGTGGCAGACAGTCGGATGGTGGATTGGTGGGTCAATCCAGTTCGGCCGGGTCATCAGATCACTCCGGGTCGTCACCGAGCCTAGCTCTTTGACCCGTGACCAGGTGACCCACCGCAAAAGATTCACCCGGTGACCCGTACCAACTCTAAGTACACCATGCATGACGATGGAGGTGACGCAGTCATTTCTGTCATTATTGTTCTCGCATTTTGTCGATGAAAATTGAACACTTGTGCAGGGCAGCACGAAGTGATTGATCAGTTTGTCATACGGCTCCATTAAATTGTATCAGTTGTCTATCGTTCGCTTATGACGTCAGTTGCCTGCCTGGAGTGTAGTACACTACTTCCTGTAGAAACTAAACAATATACCACATTTCACTTCAGTGAATGCACACAGTGACGTAAATAAATCTATATATATAATTTCACAGATCCGCAAGCCATCAGCAGCAGCCATCGGCAGCGCAGGAGCAATCTGCATCTGCAGCAGCTGCATACGATGCCATCTCCGCCATCTACCGACGGTACGGCAAATTATAAGAGTAGCAGCCAAGCCCCGCTGAGATAGTAGCTGCGCCCGGAACGCAACGGCCAGCAGCGCGAATATACGATGCCGTCTACCGACCGAACGGCAAATTAAATGAGGGGGGAGGGAGCGAGACGGGAGGAAAGGGGGGGGGGGAGATGAGGCTTAATGGCGTGTCGACAGCTTGGTCATTAGCACCAACCTCAGTCACAGTGCAGTGGTCCGGGTTGCCACTGCACCACAC
>JAHWFP010196583.1:19971-33802 GCA_023313725.1 Lithobius niger | reverse complement strand
TTATTCTGCCTGTACGCTAGATACAAGGCTCATTCTGCCTGTACGGTTGATAAACGCTCATTCTGCCTGTATGCTAGATACACGACTTATTCTGCCTGTGCAGCTGATACACGGTTTATTCTTCCTGTTCGATAGATACATGGCTTATTCTGCCTGTGCAGCTGATATTCTGCCTATGCAGCTGATACACGGCTTATTCTGCCTGTGTGGCTGATAAACAGCTTATTCTGCCTGTACGCTAGATACACGGTTTATTTTGCCTGTGTGGCTGGTACACGACTTATTCTGCCTGTACGCTAGATACAAGGCTTATTCTGCCTGTGTGGTTGATAAACAGCTTATTTTGCCTGTACGCTAGATACACGACTTATTCTGCCTGTGCAGCTGATACAGGCTTATGTTGCCTGTTTGCTAGATAAACGGTTCATTCTGCCTGCGCATCAGATACACAGCTTATTCTGCCTGTACGGTAGATACACGGCCTATTCTGCCTGTGCGTCTGATACACTGCTCATTCATCCTATTCGCTAGATACACGCCTTATTCTGCCCGTATGCTAGATACACGGCTTATTCTGCCTGTGCACTAGAAACATGGTGTGCTCGTAACACGACACCATTTCAGCAGTATCGAGTTATTTATCAGTATCAATGGATATATAAAAAAAAAAAAGTGGTTTATTAATAAATGAGAAAAAATCCACTCGCAAAAAAATTGTGTAGGTAAATATTGGCCACTGTTCACATCTTGTAGGTTGACTATTGTAGACATCTCAGTAATAAAATCTCCCCATAATTCCATCATGGCACCAGTAAATGGTTACCACGTCGTAATTGAATTTTTGCGTAGCAAATATGAATTTGATGAAATCAGCGATTTTAGAAGGGATCAGCATAAATAACTGGGCTTTAACAGAATTTAACAAGAAACAGGTAATTGTTAGCAGTTAACAATTATGGTTATACAGGTAAATAATGCCACTTTCACCAACCTGATATTCAGGACGACAATAAAAATATGGACTGTTATGGACCCTCAATTTGATAAAGACAAGCTCTTCCACTTTCATCCAACTTTCTGTCAGAATTAAGCCAAAACAACCAACATTTTATGTTCTGTAAGTAAATAATAAGCTCATCTAAGTTAGTCCTGGGGCTGCGGATGTTCGTTAGGTGGAGTGTAAAAACTTTTTTTTTTTTGCAATTCCTCATTCACAGGGTGTGGAAATCACTATCACCCCTTGGCATCACTATCACACACAAAAAGTTTCATCATTCTGTGGTTATTCTTGTGGTGCCCCAAGAGCGTTCAAATTGTACGGCAATGGGTAAGGGTGGAGCGGCGAAAAAGTCAAAAATTATGATTTGGCTGATTGAAAATCTATTTTTATGATTATCTCATTCGATTTTCTCAGAAACTACGTTAGCATGCCGTAATTACAAAAATTGTGTTTTTCCTAAAAACTTATCATCGAAATTTGGCCGAACTGTTCTTTTAGGTAATTTTGGCCCATAACTACTACTTACACTATTGCGCCAAAAAAACTCGGTAATTACGTCTACCTTATAATAATAACAATTTTGTCGCGATAGCAACAAGTCTGGCAAGGACCCTAAGATCGCTAGCAGCCAGCCTCAATTAAAAGACAGAAGACAATCACAAATAATGATACAGATTGGCCAAGGGAAGGTGAGGGGATTAGGTATTGGGACACGAATGCCTTACCACCAAGGTTAGACCTGCCAGGGACTCTATGGCGTCCGATGGCATCGCCAAACGTGTTGGACACGGGAGGTGTAGGATCGGCCCAAATAAAAAAATAAAACCCAGATGAACAAATGAGACCGTTAAAAAGCAACGTTATATAATACAAAGTATGGCTATGATAAGTACTAAAAACAAAAGCATCCCCAAAATGGGAATTGTCACCAGTTAAAAATGAATAAATTACACAAATAAAAACACTTTGTTGTAATGGCAACGGATCAGGCAAGGACCAAGCGTCACCAGCAGGCAGCCTAGGTTTCATATCTGTCCTCTCTTAGTTCTGTAAGTATTTCAAATGAGATAATGTTAAATTAAAGTTAAATTTAAAACCAGTCAAATCATCATTTTTGCGTTTTTCGCCATTCCGTCCATTGCCGTGCAGTGTTAAACTTGAAGGCCCTCGGGGCATCTCAAGACATGACCCCCAGAGGATGAATTTTTTTTTTGTGTGATAGCGATTCCCAAGAGCCATTGAGGAATTCCAAAAAAAAAAGGTTTTTGAACTCCACCCTAACGTTCGTATGAAAGGAAGTGAAACCCCGGATTTCGGGAAAAAAAAAAAAACGGAATTAAAATCAAGCTGATTTTCAATGGAAAAAGGATCACGGAAAACGTGATCGTGAAAAGGCTCGATGTTGTCACTGCGATCCATTTGTTTAAGTGGTTAAGTAAATCCCGTGACAATAGAGAGGAATGTGAGAACAGGGAGATTTTTATCGATCCCCAGCTGCAATGCACTAAATCCGTTTGCAGCAGCTCGTTTGCTGTCTGCCGGTGTTTTCCGTCGTCCTAAGAACTGTAGTAAGTACATACCCATCTTCACGGACACGGACAGCGGGCGGTTACTCATTGCGTCAGGCAAGGACCTTGTAGTCTGAAAACCAGACAAATTTATAACTCCCACCCCCCTTCCTTTTTCGGTCTCGCGAGATCCATTAGATTCTTACTTGCGGAAGTTAAATTGTCGTTCAGATAAATCTGAGTTGTTTTGGGGAAGGAAGAATGGATATCATGGCGCTATAAGATGTTGAGGTGATCATGTTTTAATAATTTAATGTGTTATAATAATTCTTTTTTGAAAATAAATAAGCGTTTGCGCAGGTTTTTGTTATGACTTTCTGAACCATAAGGACTTAAAACACTTTCTGAGTTTCGGAACTT
The DNA here is from genome assembly GCA_023313725.1 of Lithobius niger. NCBI lineage: Eukaryota > Metazoa > Arthropoda > Chilopoda > Lithobiomorpha > Lithobiidae > Lithobius > Lithobius niger. The sequence continues at coordinate 30,874 of JAHWFP010196583.1, read as the reverse complement.
TCTGACTTTCTGAACCATAAAGACGAAAGGGATCGATAGATAGGTGAATTAAGTCGATAGCGCGAATAGTAGTTCTTCCGAACAATTACCAAATTTGCAACAAATTTGTCCACCAGATAACGGGAAGGACCACAGAATACGACAAATTAGTAACTTGTGATCTGTAATTACGTCATTTCACGCATTGTTGTAGCTTCCTTCCGGTTCTCATGTCGGTTCACACTGCTGTTGGCTCTGTGTGCGTAAAACTCTGCCTAAAGTGTCCGCGGCCTATCTTGAGTTCGCCCCAGAACGACACAGATAATCAATTGTATGTTTTTTGGTAGCAGAGTGCCTTGTTGATATCCAAAATGGTTACAACAACAATGGCGGCCGTCGACTAAAGCCGCCCAATCCAAGAAGACGTAGCCGCTTATAAATACCTGTAGGACTCAAGACAGGCCGCGGACACTATGCGGCCGTTTTTGGCGGTGAGAGCTTATAAATGCATACGCGTTTTTAGGACGTGTGAGAAAAAAGCTGTGAATTTCTGCGTCCGGCTCCAGGCCAGTTGATTCAAGGGCGTGTTTGTGCAACGACTCGGCGTCTTTGCATTCTCGCAGCTAGAATTTAATCGCGATGGCAAAGTTGTCGTTGCCATGGTAGCAACGCTACCTGGATTAGCTTAATCCGACATCGTTTGAGTAAATGCTTGCAGTCTTATAATCCGTGACAATAAGGTAAAGAATTCCTCTTGAAGAAAATATTTTGCCAGTCGCGTCTGAACTCACATATTGACTTCTTTCGTTGTGAGTCGGCAGAGCTAAAACCGCCGCCATGTTGGAATTTCAGATGATTTTTAGCTTCTAGCTGCGAGGAGGCAAAGACGAGTCGTTGATGCATAAATGCACCCTAACATTGCGAATTGCTAAGAGCAAGACTTTATAGGGTTGGGGAGGAGAATTCGTAACTCTAAAAAGTCCCTATTGAAAAGTCTTAGATCCATTCCAATTAGTTCCGTCCGAGTTTTCAGATGGCGCCACACGTTCCATCTGGTAATTTTTGCTCATTTTTCAGCCCAAATCTAAGTAAAGTAAATTACAACTAAGCTAAACTAAATAATAATTAAATACAAGCTAGTTTCGTTTAGTTTAGTTTAATTTGAGGCTGAAAATTAAGTAGAAGTTTTCACATAAAACTAGTGGCGCCCTCTATAAACTTAGACGGAACTAATTGGAATGGCTCTAAGACGTTTCAGAAGGGGTCTCAAGTTACGAATTCTCTTCCCAAACCCTATAAATTCTTGCTAAGAGGTATTAACTTCCCAGCAATCACGAGAATTACCGTGGAGCCAGAAGAAAGCCATGTAATTTCTTTCCCAGCCGGCCGTGGCTTGAGAACCATCACTCCTTCCTCGCTTAAGGGTCGTTTAAATGCTGCTGCCTGTCAATTAATACCTTACTCTAATCGTAGTATAAGAGATATTTTTTACACTCTTGTATTTGTCAGTTAAAGAGTTACATTAAGCCCTACTATTTCTATCATTCACTATACGAGATTGGTGGTAGTGTCCCTGCGTTTCCCTCCTAAATGCAAGATTATAACGAAGGAGAACCAAAACTCCTAGCGTGGCTTTCCGCAAAAGTAAAAACGGCCACTCGTTCTCCAATTTGACGACATGGGGTTGTGACTCACAACGAGTTGTGGAGTCGGTTGTTAGTGAGTTTAAAAGGTCAAGAGAAACCTAAAATTTGACGTAAGAATTAATTTCGTTTTTTTTAAATAATTTTTCATGTATGTTTCAAAAGCAGCTGTGGCCTTCTCTGTTCTATGACAGTCACCAAATTAAAACAAAACAAAAAAAAAAAAAAGCCTTGAAAGTGGACACCAGGCAGGTTTTCTTTTCTTTTAATAACCGAGATGAGCTCTGGAAAAATTTTAAAAACTGAATCGAACCTCGAGTTTTGACCTGCAGCATTTTGGTATTTCTTAATTTTTTTTCATGTATGTTAAGAACCTCTTTCCGATGTGTGACGCTCGATTTGAAGCTTATGTGAAAGGAAAAATACTGTTGAAACTAGGGCGAAGCAGCATTTTGCTCACATAATCAATATTTTGAATAGCAAGTGAGTGTTTCTCACAAAGACTAGAAACAAATATCGAAATTAGGAGTGAGAATTACGAGCACAATTCCGACCAATAGTACAAAAAACTGGAGAAACAGGAACTGTTGTGCACTCATTGATAACTTAATTAAAGAATTTACTGTGAATACTTGCAATAAAAAACCATGAATTTCCGTGGTTCGAACGCATTTTTTCCCCAGGTGGACTGCTGCTCTTAGCTGTTGGAATGCCCCATATAACATGACTTGTGTCTGTAGCGTGGCTTTCCGCAAAAGTAAAAACGGTCACTCGTTTTCCATTTGGCCAGAGGGAATCGTGACACATGGCGGAACATGTGTCATCACTTGTGGAACATGATGGTAGCTTGCATCCGTCACCTTTACGCCGCTCGTAGTATGGCTGAGCAGATGAGCTTTGGCCGTTAATCGTAGAGGTCAATGGATCACTTCCCACTCAGATATTTAAGTCCGAAAGACAACTGACATAAGTTTGCATCGATCCCATTTGGTGTTCGGTCCTGTAGCTTCAGTTCTACTTAACAATTAAAATGTCTTCGTAGCACTTTTCTAAACCCGTGCTGAAATCAAAATTATGGAAACTGGTGAAAAAATTATTTTTTGACTGAGTGCATTGAACCAAAACAATGAATGTAGCTATAAATCTGTTTTATTTTTCGTTTTAATCAAAAAAAAAAAAAGGGGGGAGATCTGGAGTCGAGCCATAATCGATTCAGCTTCTATTTCACGGATGAATGAATCTTAATGAATGATTATGTTTCATTTCTTTTGAAAGTGGATTCATTCAGCTCGAGGATCATTCACTTGGTGATAAAATTTAAATGCGACAAAAGAAGCCGATTCATAAATTTCTTCATAAATTATAATGAAAGTTTATGAGATTTTAAAGATGCAGTGTATTAATCCAAGCCAATAAATATCCTATTCGATAATGGTAAAGGATTACACGCACAGAAAGCATTAATATTTAGCTAAAAGTATGGCAGACTTACTAACGAAGATACAAGGGGGGGGGGGGAGATGAGGCTTAATGGCGCGTCGACAGCTTGGTCATTAGCGCCAACCTCAGTCACAGTGCAGTGGTCCGGGTTGCCACTGCACCACACATTACAGAGATATTATTCAAACCCCTAATCTAAATCTTGTCATACATCTGTACCTCCTGCAAAAATTGAAAAACACCGGACAGGAGGACAGACTTATCGCCCAATTGACGCACAATGTCATGCGGAAGATGGAAACGACGACGAAAACCATCAAGATGGCAACAATCAACAAGGAAGTGCCGGACCGTAAGTGGCCGCCGACACCAATAACATTCAGGAGGGTCAACCCCCCCGCAAAAGGAAACAGTGAGCAAGTCGAGTGTGACCAATGCGCAAACGCGCCAACACCACCTCCTCACGGCGACTGCGGCAACACGCCGAGTGCCATTCCTCAACAGTGCCTTTAATAGCTCGTAATTTATTGCCGTCCTGTCCATCCCACGAGGCTTGCCAAAAAGCGTGTAACCTCAGAAGCAGAGTTGAAAAAGCGTTGAAAAGATACAATGTCACTAAATTTAAGTACTAAAGTAAAATAAAGGGTTTTCCCAGGCAATAAAATTACATGAAATAAACGTAATAATATGTATATATGAATATCCACCAATTCGAACAGAGACAGAACTCAAGACGAAAAAACGTTATAAGCACTTGAGTAGTTAACGTAAAGATACAAGCCATTACGTGCAAGTGAATTAAAAATATCACGACGTTTCGTCCCTCAAGTGAGAGACGTTATCAAGTGATAACACACTAATTTAAAACATAGTAATACACTGCACGTGCATTTTAAAAATGTTCATCGCTTGCCATCTGAAGGATGCAAGGTGAACATAATAAAATAATAAACCCGCACACGCGGGTTTTATTATTTTATTATGTTCACCTTCCATCCTTTACAGTGACGGCGTCAGGACTGAATTGTTTGGGGGGCCGACAGAGGGCACATCTGGAAAAAGAATGGGCCAAGGACTTTTTTTTTCAAGGCATCCGTTTTAGGCACTTTTATTCCGTTTAATTCAACCGAAGCGCAACGTAAGCTTCACTGCAGTGCAATAATTTTTGTAAAATGCGCCCCATAAACACTTAAATTAGGTTACACATAAATTATGTTGTGAAATTGCTACAAAAATAAATTAATTAATAAAATAAAAAAAAAATAAAGCTCATTTTATTAACTTGATTTCAAGTTTAGCCTGCAAGTTTTTTTTTATTGTTTTATTTTCTGTTGGTGACGGTTGGGGGGCCGGCAGGGGGCCGAAAAATATTTAGGGGGGCCATGGCCCACCCTGGCCCACCCCTAGAGCCGTCACTGATCCTTTAAAATTCCAAGTGGTGACCATTTTTTAAATGCATGTGTATCGATCTTGCTCTTGTCGTGTATAACTATGTTTTAAAATTATTATGCTATTACTTGATAACGTCCCTGACCTGAGGGACAAAACGTCGTGAAATTTTTAATTCACTTTCACTTAATAGCTTGTATCTATACGTTAACAGAGATGGAACTGACCCATGTATCGGTGGGTCAATGGGTCACATTTTTATCGTAGGTCAAGACCGTTCGCCCACTGACCCACGTTAATTGTCTAGCACTTTATTTGACACTTTAGTAGTCTTACGAGTACTCTTTAAAAATTTGTCTTAATCTTTCAAAAATAAGTTTCCCCAGAAGGCTAAAAACCCAAAATAAAAAATAAAAAGAACATTGCATGCATTTGCATACTGTATTATTTTTTCAGATGGGTCACGAACGGGTCACATTTTGTTCTTTATCGGGTGGGTCAACTGGATCGTGGGTCAGGGTCTCATGTGGGTCAATTTTTAGAGGAGGTACAGATGTATGACAAGATTTAGATTAGGAATTTGAATAACATCTCCGTAATGTGTGGTGCAGTGGCAACCCGGACCACTGCACTGTGACTGAGGTTGGTGCTAATGACCGAGCTGTCGACGCGCCATTAAGCCTCAATTCCCCCCCCCCCCTCACGTGGGTCAGGTAGGTCATGGATCGCAAAAAGTGACACTTCTATCTTTGGGGTGTAATACTGGTATCCACAGTAACATGAAACTTAACATTTACATGTTTTATTAAGGGTTGGATAGAGGATAAAGTTAATATCAGGATATGTTATCCTATGAGCTAAGTGTTATGGAAGTAGCATCAGGGTTGTGAGAGGTCCTACACACAAAAATATCGAAACTATCGACCATTCCATCGTAAAAATATCGGCCAAATATCGACTGAATATCTACTGAATAAGACCTCGTCAGACATACACGAAGCTGATTCCTCCCCCCCCCCCCTCCAAATAAAGTTCTAAACCTGGCTCGTTAAATTTTAAAGTTTCTTTTTTTTATTTTATCACAGCTTCTGATTACAGGGAACGAAATACACCTGCCTCCCCCCCCCCAAAAAAAAAAAAAATAAAACTCTTGTCCACAATGGTACCTCCGATAGCGGGAAAGCGAAAATGCGGGACACCATTCATGCTGTAGAGCAACTCAAAAAGTTCGCTTTTCGAAGTGAAACCGGAGCTTCACGTTTTATAGCTGCTTTCGCGGGGAGACCACGACAAATCGTCAATACTAAAAAAAAAAAATACGGTAATGTGACTTTTTGCAATATATGTATTTCAAAACTTAATTTTATCGACTTTTATCGACATAACAGAACTTTATCGACTTTTAACGACTTGGAAAGAAAATAACGACCAATTCGATAATTATCCACCAACTGGTAAGCCTGAAGTAGCATAGATTGGAATGCTAATCTTACCTATTCCGGGCCTACGTAGGAACCTGGCGGTAGCTACGGCAGGCTGTTAATGCGTATCAAACGCCTGATTTTCGGCGTAACCCTCGCCAGACAACATAAAAAAAAAAGTAAAAAAGACATAAACGAAGCAAACAGACTGCATTAAAGACTGGCCTTGTGAGGAAACACGAAAACACTAATCTGAGAATGAAAGAAAAGACAACTGCCCCGACTGGGATTCGAACCCAGGACTTTCCATTGACTCAGCCGGGCGCTCTAACCACTGCGCTACCGCAGCCGATACTGGCTACACGTTCCAGCCGTGCTAAGTAGCTGTTCGGTCTTTCCCAATGGTGTCCTAGAGGTCACAAACATCAACAAGTTGAGAAAGCAACATTGACACTTGGCCTCCACACAAGAAATAATGCGAGTAATAGATAGGTGACAACTGAGAAAGACTGAACAGCTACTTAGCCCTGCTGGAGCCTGCAGCCAATATCCGCCCCGGTAGCGCAGTGGTTGGAGCCCCCGGCCTAGTCAACGGGAAGCCCTGGGTTTGAGTCCCAGCCGGAGCAGTTGTCTTTTCTTTCTTGCTCAGATTATTGTATCTGATATCTTCATAAACATAAGGCCAGTCTTTAATGCACACTGTTTGCTTCGTTTACCCTTTACCGTGTGATTTATTGTTTATTTATTACTTGTATTATTTCTAGTGTGGATTACCAAGAAGCAATGTTGCTTTCCCTCCTTGTGTAATGTTAGTGACCTTTAGGTTACCACTGTGAAAGACTGAACAGCTTCTTAGCTCGGTTGGAGCCTGCAGCCAGTATCCGCCCCGATAGCGCAGTGGTTAGTCAGGGGGAAGTCGTGGGTTCGAATCCCAGTCGGGGCAGTTGTCTTTTCTTTCTTTCTCAGACTAGTGTATTGCGTATCCTCACAAGGCCAGTCTTTAATGCACACTGTTTGTTTCGTTTACCCTTTACCTTGCGATTTATTCTTTATTTTTTTTAAATACACTTTCTTCTTTATAGTCGATTATGCAAATTAAACAAAGTATGCCTCACGTGTGGTGCCATTCAGAATAATAGAAAAAACACCCAGACTGTCCAACTCCTGGTTTTCGGCATTACCCTCGTCAGCCACCATAAAAAAAAAAGCCAACAAATTAATTTCTTCTTTCTTACTCGCTAACGCAAACTAAACAAAATAATAGGCCTCATGCGTATGGCGCCATCCTGTGGACTGTAAACGTACGACTGCTATATTTCTTGTGAGGGGAAATTATACTACGGATATTAATTGCAACCCCTTATCATTCTCATTAAATATTAAATAAATAAATATAAATAAAAGACTCAAAAAATAAATAGAAGGCATGCTGTAGCACCACAAGAGGGTGTTTCGGCGGAAAAGAAAGCATGTATTCCTAACTTCAGAAGCTACTTGAAGTTGGTGACCTAAGCATGGCCTTAAAGGGCAATTACATCCATTTTGACATGCATGTTTGACTTTTGGATCACTTACACAATAACTAAGCACAAGAATTGCGGTAAGAATACGTTACGTACGTCCGACATAACAATTTAATTACTGCATCACCAAAACACGACACGGAGGTCGCCAGTGTTTTGCTGGAACGCGTAGAAATTAATGCCGACAGACGGATCTCTTCGATTTCGACTCGCAGCCCATTGCGATAGCTGTATTGACTGTGAGGAGCTCAAGCGCCTGACGGCCTTAGCTGGCCACAACACTGCCGGCCAGCTAAGGCCGCCAGACGCTTGAGCTCCTCACAGTCCATACAGCTATCTCAATCGGCTGCGAGTCGAAATCGAAAAGTGACATCTGTCGGCATTATTTCTGAGCGTTCCAGCAAAACAATGGCGATCTCCGTGTCGTGTTTTGGTGATGCAGTAATTAAATTGTTATATCGGACGGTAAGTAACGTATTCTTACCGCAATTCTTGTGTTTAGTTATTGTGTAAGTGATCCAAAAGTCAAACATGCATGTCAAAATGGATGTAATTGCCCTTTAACTTTACCGCTTGCACCCTAACACACGTGGACACACCAACTTTAGACTGAATAATTAAGGAGTCACGTGGCTTGTTTATTGTGTAAAAAGAAATTTATTTTTGTGTTCCTTCGCTTGTTGAAATAAAGGGCTATAGACATATAGATAGGGGTAAATGGCTATATATGCTGCAGCCTGCCATTTGGGGTGGCAATCCCCCTTTAAACTGGACCTGAATACATGAAAATGTCGCTGTTTTAACTGACATAACCATTAAACCATGGAGCTAACTAACATATGTAACTGAATCCAACACGTATTCAAACTGTTCGTGCGTTGGAAACTCCTCTGATCATGCAGTCGTCACCGCTCTACTTTGTTCGGCATTCCTGCATACAGTTAAATGAATACACCGTTAGCATATAGTTCGTGGACAGTTGTTCTCAACGAGGCCGGTTCCCGTGTTTGTTAATCCACCCTTAATAAACATCCTTTGTAATAACAACGGATAACGGTAAATTCCAGTTATTGTGCCGCTTCACCTGAATTTTAATATTGCATGACTGGAGACTAACTGCAGCGGTTTATTTTGTTCTAAACGTTTTGGGATGAAAGAGTCATGATCCCATTTATCTAATCCAGCTGCTGAGTGAGTGAGAGAAAGGCAGACCGACAGATGAGAGAGAGAGAGAGTGATGGAAGGTCAGAGAGAGAGAGAGGGGGGGGGGAACTATTCATATCTTTCCATTTAGCGTCTAACTGTGAGTTGGGGTGCCACCATTCAAATTATGGGTAATTTGAAGTACGTGTTGCAACTTCTCCCGGCCAGTAGCGGATCCAGGGTTAATTTTTACGAGGGGCGATTTTGCATCAGCTAGGATTCGGAAACGTAATTTTTTAATCGTGGTTCCAGCTCCCAAATGTTAGAGGTGGGGGAGACGGGTGGACTATACTCATGTACTTAAAAATATAAACATAGTACCCATCAAGTGCAGGTAAAAGACGAAATCGCGACGTTTCGGTTCCCAGCTCGGAACCGTTTTCAAGTAAAAGGTTTAAAACATGTCCGAGCTTGAAAATGGTTCTGAGCTAGGAACCGAAAAGTCGTGATTTCGTCTTTCATCGGCACTTGTTGGGTACTCTCTTTATATTTTTAATTTATAAAGTGCTTTTTAGCTTTCTACTTTTGGAATACTCATGCATGGTCTTTTTTTCACTTTTTTATTGACAAGTAAATGAAAGCCTTTCGTGTCCACCAAATTCCTGTTTAAACTAAAAATTCCAGGTGTAATAGATTAGTTTTATTCGAGATTTTTTATTCGATTACTTCATGTCGTGGATTTTTACTTCTCCGTTATTTCAAAATTAAAAAATCATTATGAAACAATTAATACTTTTACAGGTTTTTTACGTTGGTTTCGTCCTTAATTATTATTTTTTTTTTTGCTTTCATCCATTTTCATTTTGCATTGACCTTAGCATTCAATGGACGAAAGGTAAATTGAAGTGGACGAAAGCCAAAAAGTAAAAAAAAAACAACGTGTAAAAGTAATTCTGCTGCTTTTGTAAGTGTTCCTTTGGCTGTATAGGGAATAATAATACTGAATTTACGCAGTCAGTGAAGATGACTTTAAAATAGTAAAACAGTATTGCCAGCTCTTGTGTCTGTTTCGGTTTTAGGAGGGGCGGGCGCGCCCCCCCCCCCCCCCCCCCCCCCCCCTCTGGATCCGCTACTGCTCCCCGCTCCATAATTGATACGCCGGATTTTTTTTTTCTAAAATATCGTTAGTATTATTGACTGGGAATACGCTTAAATTCCATGATTATTTTTTTGAAGAACTACTTTTCGCGCTACGGGCTATAATTCACCTACGTAATATCAAGCCCTTTTGTCGTAAGGGTTCAGAAAATCACAACGAAAACCTGCGAGAACGTTTATTTATTTTTAAAAAGAAATTATTAAAACATGTTAAAACGATTCGCACAGCCATACTGACGCCGCAACATTAGTAAACGGAAATTATCTTTGACCGGAGAAGTTATTGGTTGCGGTTTCTGACAAAATATCATTAACCTAGAGAGCGTGGCACGTAATTTGGATAAAAATGACCACCAATTTCGTGAAAAGCTACCTTGATTTACCCTAATTAAGATTTTGCAGATAATTTGCCGATAAAAAAAACGTAAAATCTGTAAATTAGGATAAATCAAGGTGCGCTGTTCACGAAAATGCTCATTTTTTTCCCTCCAAATTACGTGCCACGCTCGCTGCGACTAAACATATAACATCAGAAATCCCAATCAAAAACTTTTCCGGCCGGAGATAATTTCCGTTTACTAATGTTCTAGTTGGAATCAGGTTTTCTTGTTGCACTGTCATCTAACAGCATGGTGGTTGCGTCACTATGGCTGTCTGTAGCATTTTAACATGTTTTAGTAATTCTTTTTTAAAATAAGTTACGCAGGTTTTCGTTATGGTTTTTGGAACCGTAACGACGAAAAGTATCGATAAGTAGGTGGATTCAGTCGATATCGTGAAAAGCAGCTCTTCCGAACAATTACCAATTCCATTGCGTAATGTCCGAGTACAGTATGACGTCACTCATCAAACACGAATCGAACACGCGTGCAAGATGGCTGCTGCTCCTAAATTGCGGATCCAGGCAGCTCCAACTGTAGGAAACATTACGTAGGTCTAAAAACTGATTTTTACAAGGCGAGTTCTTGATTTGTGAGTGTGGCACGAAAGACTAAAAAATGGGGCCACCTGACTCGTCCTAAAAACTCACAATAGCATAACACATATCCAGCAATTTTAATTTTCAGCACCAAAAGCGCTTCGGTACCTTGGTCACAAAGCAGATAAAATATAAAAATATTTTTACGGTTTGTAAAAATATGCTATCGTCATGGTAGAAACTTAATGTCATATTCAGTGGCGCGAACAGGAGGGGGAGTTGTGTGGG
>JAHWFP010196583.1:0-10038 GCA_023313725.1 Lithobius niger | reverse complement strand
ACGGAGCTGTCCGGTGGGGAAGGGAAATAATTCACTGTTGTTCTTAATCGAGAAAAAGTTTAAAGTATATATGAATAACGTTAAAGTCTTCGGAACCCATCGAATTTTGTAAAACATGTGTGCGTAATTTTCAGCTAAACTTGCACACACTTTTTTCTAGGTCTGTCTGGAATATGTTTATTTTAAGCCACTTGGTATTATAGTGTGCAAACTCTCATTTTGTTCTCCCATTTTTTTTTTTTGGCTGTGTCTGAGCAAAGAGTTCCAGGTTCGTAAAAATCCAGACTATGAGAAATCTTATTAAAACCCAAATCGCATCGAAGTGCACTTAAACCAGTCAGTGTTAGGCGGGGCCATATCTCGAAAACCAGCACACGACGTTTCTTTTACTTGAATTAAATTTAACCACAAATGTTGCAAACATATGTTTATATCCTTAGAATCTGCTGTAATCAAAACGTTGAATCAGTTTGAACTGAAGGTGCATGGCAAAAAAAAATTAGCCTGGAAGAAACAACTGAAGGAAGAAATGCGGTGGGAAAACAGCTAGAGGAAAAAGCCGAATTGTTTTGTCCATATTTTGTTGTAGTTTTTCGTGTTGTTTTTTGTTACATGTTAGGTCAGGTTTTAGGTCAGTTGCCCTGGGCCGTATTTTACCAGATAACTTTTTTTCTGCAGCTTTGATTGTGGCTTCTTTTACTGACTTTTTTCCAGGCCTTTTTTCTGCGGCTTTATTCCTAGATTCAAAGTGTGATACCCTGCGACAGGACATAAAGGATTTTCTATTGCCGTTCGGAAATTTACAATACCTGAAAATTTGTAGCATTCTTCCCTGAAGTATGCTTCTCTCGCTGGAGTTTTAAAGCTGTGAAGAGACTGCTAGCTGCATAACCCACCCTGCGCATGCGCGAGGATCCTCTACAAAAGCATTCGGGTGAGACCGACCGGCCATTTCCCCCCTCCAACGGTGGTTTATTTTTCGTGAATTGGACGTGAATACAATTTCTTTGGCAACGTTGTTTAGATTTATCGTGCTACACTAGTGTGTGTTTAGGCATACACGTCAGTATACACGTTGTCATTGTCCGAACTTTGGCTGTCCAATGAGAGACGATCCCAACAATACTAACAATGGTTATTACAATATTTTCGTACTTACGCGCCCTCCCACATCATCCCCGTTACAAAAAAAAGGGGAGGGGGGTTCAAAGGGTTTTAGCGAGCGTTAACCGCACCCATCCCCGTTACACCCCTAGGCTCGCAACCATAAAAGGTACGCACTTCGTATCACTGCAGCCATTCGTCCCATTTCATAAGCTTGAAGGGTTCCCGTTATGTCGGTATCGATGAATAATCGCCGTATGGAAATTAACATGGGGATGAGCGGACTAGAATCAGCTAGAGCTAGCTAGCTAGCTAGTTACACATTTTCAACGTTATTGAGGGTCAGATTTTGCATTGAAAGCAGCTTAGCTGGCATTCCTGCACGAGTTAATTTTTGTCAGGTGTCTTATTGCTCTTGATTTCAACACATTTAAGCAACACAATTTTTGTACCACATTATTATTTTTTTGCAAGTACCTGAAATGTGCCCAACTATGCTTCAAGATACAAGACACTAACGATATGGCTCCGCGCTACAATGGTTTACAACCTCGACAATTGAATTTTTGTAATGTTTGTTGTGATGATTGTTGCCTAACAAAAGATACCTAGATTTTCCTAGGCAAAAGAAACAATCTTCAGCTGGCCCAGGCTGGGGGACTGGCAAAATTAAGTTAGTCAAAGAATGTGGTTGTGATGAATGGCTCGCATAATATTTCAAGGAAAAACGCTGTGCCAATAGTCGGAGCTATGCGCATTACGATCCCCCCATTGACAAATGGGCGTAGCCGGGAGGTTGCAGTATCATGACCAATTTTGGGGATTTCTTGGAAGGTCTTCTACTTGGAAGATTATTAACGGAATAATCCAAACTTTCAATATCTTGGAATTGGAAATAGATGTAAATTTTACGGGGGTGTTGAGTGTTGGGTTTGCGGGGAGCGTAGGGTATAAATAAATATGCCCACACAACCACTGCTATTCATCTTCAGCGATATGAAACGTTATGACAGACATCGTGTTATCACTCTGGCTCAACTTTTGAAGACAGAGGCTAGAGTCATAGTTTATTTTATTTTTAACTAATCAAGGATTGAAGTCGTCATGGTGATTAGAAAGAGAGAGTGGATAACTGGTGAGCAGGCTCGTAAGAATTTGAACTTACGTTCTTATGAACCTGCTCACCATAGTTATTCACTCTCTCTTTCTAATCACCATGACGACTTTCCTTTTAAAACCAACAAATTTACCTGCGTAGCAATACAGGGTGGTTCACAAAAAAACTGATGACCCAACATAGTCAGCATCCCCTCAGAACCAGGATAGGACAGAAATCAAATCTAATGAAATGGGAAGATTTGTCCTCTCCTGGTTCTGAGGGGTACTAACTAGAAAAGTTGGAGCGTCAAGTTTTTTGTGGTACCCTGTATTTTTTACTTCAAGCTGTTTAACATTATCTCTTCGAATCACCATGATTTTCTTTTAAAACAATTTATGCAGCAACTTTTATTTTAAGCCACAATTCGATTATTTTTAACAGCAAGGTAACTCTTCCCGCCCAACCTACCTGTACCGTACGATTTTATGCTGTACGAAAAACAAAATAGTGGCTGCGTACACAGCCAACGTACATGAGAGGCTTTCAACAAGGGTTTTTAAGACGGTGGGCTTGTGACGAGAAAGTTCTTTGGGCTAGAGGCTTTCAACGAAGGTTCATGAGGCAACTGGCTTTCGATGAAAGTTCTCTAGTGTGAGAGGCTTTCAACAAAGAGATCTGACGATCGGTCTGTTGGACGAGGGACGTTCGTAGGGATCGGCCGATATGAGTTTTTACCGATCCGATACCGATGAAGAGTAAATCGATAACATCCGATCCGATGCCGATATTAAAAATAAATAAAAAAACAGGACTAAAAATTTAATTTCCATACAAATCCAACTTAGTTTCTGGTTTCGTATGGGTTCCTACCAACTGCTGTGATTATCCAAAAAGTTCTTTGCAGCAATAACAGCAATTTTACTCTTATTCCTACTTATGGATTCAGTGCTTTCATCTTCTAGTTAGATTTTAAGTTGGCCGATGTAAAACTTAAAGAGTGGCAGAACCATCAAGTGCTACATTTGCATTACAAACTGAGTAAATAGCTTTGCTTTTCTCACTTGGTTCTTGCTTTTGCTGCACTTTGTGTCAGTTTTGTGTGGGAAAAGGTTGCATTTCTTGGGATAACGAATATCTGTATCGGAAGCCTTACAGTGGTCCGATACCGATATGGCAAAAACCCCGATAAATACAGATTATACCAATATAAATATCGGACTATCCCTAGCATATTTCCACTGACGAATTAGCGTGTCGGGCACAGTTCAATGTTGGGCCAGATGCTTGATCTTGACGTGGTGTGGTGAGCTTCAGGGTGAAACTTCTTCATGACGTGTTCACGCGACAGTGGTGAGCAAGTGGCCGCCTCGTGTTGGATGCAGAGGCAAGGAGGCCGGCCGAGGATAGGGTGGCGGGACGGTTCCTGCTTGACAGAACCGGGAGGCTTTGACGTAGGATTCAAAAGAAACTTTCGATGATCTATGGTAAGGTTGCAGGTGGTGACGAGGGTTGAAAGCTTAGGTACCAATGGCAGGTGGAGGACAGCAGGCTTGATGAAACGGGAGAGACATAACTGCCGTCGAATTCAGTCGGTCCATGAAGTTATCATCTACGAAGATTTGGGCGAAAGTCGAAGACGATGGAACGCCATCTTGGGAGGATTCAATGGGTGCGTCTCGTAGGTGGTGCGACTTCGGCATGTTACAGGTGAAAGAAGATGCGACGCCATCTTGAACTTTCAGCAAAAGCTTAGGTGAGAAAATACATCATCCTGGACTTTCTACGAAAAGTTGGGTGAGAAGATACGACGCCATCTTGGACTTTCTACGAAAGCTTGGGTGAGAAGATACGAAGGCATATTGGACTTACAATGAAAGCTTCTTGTTCCGAGTCTTCTGCTAGGCGATAGTTGCTAGCTGCCGTTTTCAAGAGACAAAAGATGGGCTGGGTAATAAGGAGCGATGAGTCTTCGGCGCGAGTTTGAGGAAAAGAGATGCCCATCAGGCTGGGCCGTCTGCTTTTATAGGAAGGTTGCGCATGGTGACGCATGCGCAGTGGGGTTGCGCACTGGCCGGATCAAGAGAGAGAAAAACCTCAAGACAGATTCGGAGCATCCAGGAACCGAATGCAATAAAATTTACAGGTAGTTGAAATTTTCCTACCGACAACTAGAAACTAAAACTTATCAGGGGCACCTGGTTGAAGTTTGTTTTTATTGCCTAAATGAAAATATTCTTTACCTGTCTTTTATTGTTAGCAATTCCTTCCTATTTGTGGCTTAATCAATAGCGATGAAAAATTGACTTCTCTACTGGGCTCCCAGCTCTCCTTCTATGCGCCAGCACAGGCCTCAGTATATAAATGTTCAAGTCGAGGCAATTTATCATCTTTCTTCCTTTCAAGAAAACTTGGTTTCGAGAGGGGAGACCAGGCGGGTAACGGTAATGTATATTTTCATTTAGGCAATAAAAACAAACTTCCACCAGGTGCCACTGGTAAGTTTTAGTTTTTGTTGTTGCCATGAATATCCATTACCTGTCTTTTTTATTGTTAGCAAGACCTCGTCAAAAAATGGAGGGACCAACGTTAACGAGTACCCGTGCTGCGACCCGGCGACCCCAGAATGCCAGATTCTGTGATCCGACCGTCGGTCCGAGGTGGATCAACAATAATTGAAGAAGCTCCGGATGATGGTCCGGTGCCCGGTGCATCACACGAGGGAACTGGGAGGAAGACCGAGAGTCGGAAGACGGTCGAGTTCTGGGTCCAAGGAACATTCCGAGTTCATAAGAGAAATTACAAACCACATTACCTCGCGGTGATCATTGTCTGGGCGGGTTTGAGATGACGGTGATCTTGGAAGGCGGATGGCGACTGGAAGTAGTGTAGTGTGGAAGCAAACTCCTGAACAATGAACTGTAGTGTGGAACATGGGACCGGTGTGGTAACCGTGAAGATGGGGGTCAGTAGGTGTGACACGTTCATGTCGGTGTCGTTGTGGCTGGAAAAGAGCACAATTGACGAAGGGCTTCTTATTACTGTTGTTGACGTTATCTTGAAGAACAGGGTTTATTATGTTGTCGAAGATGAAGTGTTCCCAGGAACCAGTAGCGCAGTAGGCCAAGCGAGATGCCTATCGAAAGGAATGCCAGGGCACTCCCTGAAGGTTGGCACATTGGTGGTTTGTCGGTAGGGATAGACCGATATTAATATCGGTATCGGTATTTACAGATATTATCGGTATTTTTAGTGTATCGATATCGGATCTGTATCGGTGTTTATTTACCGATATTTTAGCCGATACGACCAACTTCCATGCGCGCTGGCTACTCCACCTAGCTTGTAAGAAAACTTTCCTGCATAGCATCGCATGTATCCCACGACATCATTTGCACAGCAGCTTAGTGAATTCAAAGTGTGTGCATTGCCAGATTCAGGGCAGGGGTTCTTGGGATTAGGCTTATCTGCAGTGTACGCTGGGTTATTTTTACAGTCGAAGGTACACTTGCGGATCTGCCACCACTGAGAAAAAAAATTAGAAATTTAATTTTCTTGAACACCAGTTTCATAATGATGAAGTATGCATTTGACTTTCTGACACATTATAATTTTTTTTTTTGGAAAATCGGTATCGGTATATCTGTATCGGTGTATCGGATCTGAATCGGATCGGCGTGTGAGGGGAAAATCGGTATCGGATCGGATCGGTATTTTTCTGTATCGGTCGGTGTAGAAGGTAGGACCGGAGGCACCGGGACAGGTGTCGAAAGTAGTGATGAGGCGAAGACGTCTGGTTGTGGTAGAGTTGCAGGAACTGATGGCTAAAGGTACCGGTGACCGTGAAAACGATGGTGGAGGAACCATAATTGTAGAACCTGGTGAAGAAGAGGAAAACCAGTGTTGGTAGTCACTGGTTGTTCCGAATAGTACTGTCGGTGTTGAGGCCGGAGGAAGGGCAGGTTGGGACCGATGTAATGATGGGTGATGCCCTCTTATCAATTGTCGGCATATTCCAAAGAGAGCAGGCCTGGTGGGGCCCAGAGTGGCACTGTTGATGAGGGCTGGTACACCACTTCTTACATTGCTGGATGGAAGTAGTCTTGAAGATCAGGTCATATAGAGGAGCCTGGTGTAGACTTGTGACGGTCCCCCCCATTTCGAACGAAGAAGGTCAGAAGGGCCAAAGAAGAGGGGCTATATCGCCGTAGGAACAAGATGTAGATTTACTGCGGTATAGTAGTGAAAAGAATCGTTGACAGGCCAGCAGCTGAGCTATAGAGCGATGTGGAACAACACTGCGGTTCCCTTGGATGTCTTAAATAGGCCTATGGGCCCGGGGAACTGAGATCCGGGGTGCGGGACCGTGGACCGAGGCATAAGCTAATGTCGGTGGTTTACCTAAGAGGCGGTTCGAGGAGACAGAAGACAGAAGGCAGGAATTGTCGGCAAACGTAAATGCTTCATTGTACAACTACAGTTCCCTTGGGCTTCCTTAACAGACCCAAGTGTCTGGGGAACCATGAACTGAGGTTCGAGGGGACCGTGGACCGAGGTTGAGGAAACGACGAGTCAGGGACCGAATGGAGGATCCAAGTGATAACAGCTAGGTTTTTGTTAACAAGAGACAGGCGACCGGCGGCAGGAGTTGCCGATGAATGTACTCAGGAATGAATCCAGGAGTTGCAGAGAAACTCGTCGTGCCTACAGAAGGAAGACACTGCTAGATTGACACTGGTAGATGAAGGAGTTCTGACCGAGAACACAGGGAACCGAAAGTGGATCACAAGAAACGGCACCGGGCCCAGCCTCGGTCTGGGTCCGAATACTTATCCGCTGTGCCCTGTAAACAAACAGAAGACGCATTGATGGAGAGCGTAGGAGACAGAGTGTCAGGCCTCAGGGACTGGTCCGAGGGACTAAGGTGGAAACAGTGTTGACGACGCATCTAACTACCGTAAATCGTGGATTTAACGCCCATGGGCTTATGTAGTTAATTTGGCAAAAATAGGGAGGTGGGCTTTAAATCAAGCATTATCAATTTTCCAACCTTTCTGAACATCTATTACAGAAAATTCGAAACTTTTGAACGATCTCTGAAAGACCAACTTTTACATCCTTTTAATTGCTCTCAAGAAGGGAGGGGGCTTAGGTGAGAGATGCCTTGTGCAGGTGCTAGGAGCTAAAGGAAGAGTCCAGTAATACTACAGGGAGGGAGAAGGGGGCCAGTAAACATAGCAAGCAGTACTATCTTTTTTCACATCATATACTTTTCGATAGTTTTTCGTAGAAAAATGACAATTTGAGGGGTGGGCTTTAACTCCACTATTTCATGATTTGACTTTACAGAATTTTAGGGGGTGGGCTTTAGCTTCAACTGGGCTTTTAATACATGATTTACGGTACAGGAGTGTCGGATGACCAGAGGCATCTTGAATGGGGTTTTGCGGTTACCATGGTTCCTTTTAACAGGGTCGTTGGCTGGAGGAACCGTGGACAGAGACCGAAGAGAACTGCAGACAGGGATCCTGTTGTGGAAGAAGGTTGGTCAAAGATGCAACGACAGGTGAAGAGGTCTTGATGTCCAAATGCTGTGGTCAAAACGAAAGGACAGTGAAGGTCGCAAGCAGGCGTAAGCCTCAAATGTGACGAACGTGGAATATTGACCGAAGGTCAAGAGTAGTACAAAAGGCCTCTAAGCGCCAAATGAGAAGGATACGGAGAGCTGGAGAGAGCGACCACATGCCATGGAAGCTAGAGAAGAAAGATAAGACACAGTCCCATGCCAATGCCTTTATAGGAGTGCGTCACGCATGCGCTTATCAAGGCTACCGAGCTGCCAGGCATAGGCTTATGAGGATTTCTTCTGTAGGGGAGATTGCATTACGAGAAGAAATGCTATAAATTGCAGCATACAGAAATTATGATAATGGTAAGCACGCATTCATTTGTAATAAGGTTAGAACTTATTTTTGTACAGAAAACAATTTATTATGAAAATAAGGTGAACATTATGTTCGATAGGAATTTCCCATCAAGTGCTTACGACATACAAACCCAATCTATCAAATACACACTATAGAACTCTCACCTACTAAAGCCAAATAGGCTGTTTAGTAATTTTGGTAAGGCTATACTGAGAACTCAACTTTCTGTAAGTGAACAAATCTCAATCAACCGATATCGCTCAATGGTGAACAATCAAGTTTTTGTAAAAGCAAAAGTTCATTAGTAAACTTTGATGTCTTGATAGGGTGAGCAGTCCGCATTCCTAGGCTACCTGGTAACAAATTCCTTTTGAACAATAATAGTTCGTAAAGATACAGCAGAAAGTGGTGATGCAAGATTTGGTGGTTTTCCTCTCCTGAATTTTTACCAGTTACCGGGGCTCCCACATGTCATACAATACTTTGATTTTATCGAAAAGTCATAAAATTGTCACAAAATTTTGTTTTGTTTCATAAATATCAAAAAACATAAGAAATTTGCAGAAAATGCTGTAAAATAATTCACACTAAGAGGATGAACTTTTCACAAGTGGTCCATACGGAAGCCAAGCTTTCTAAAAATGCCTTTGTTTATGGGGGATAAATGGCCTCCCCATCTCCCATCTTGTAATGTTTACAAGATTGTAAGCAGGGAAAAGAACACAATGTCACAATCGGAAGAACTACTATTCCTCTTGAATTTTCGGTTGTTTAAGCTGTGTAAAGGATGTTAAATACTCATTTGCTGTTCCGACCACCTACATCGAAAACAAATTACAGTCCCAAGGCTACATCAGTGTCAGTGCCATTCACTGGGGGGAACCGGTCGATGGAATAACTAGGGGGAGGGAACACGAAGAGGGGGTTGGGGAGGAGGAGGTCCCTCATCAGGTGACAGTGTCGTATTCAAAAGAGGCTTCTGCACTGTCTTCCTAAGCAGATCTTCAGGTTCGGGGACTTCTGTGGTAAGAAAAAACACCATGCTGTAGCACATGTTGGAATGGTGGAGGGGAGTGGTGTATTGGATTCTGTGCATATCTTGTAAATGTGGTTACATTGGCGAGACTAAACGCAACTCCTGGCAGGGATCAAGGAACATCTAGGAGTCGTAAGAAAGAGAAAAGCCATTAATGGAATTACCATGCATCTGAATGTTAATCCTGGGGATGTCATCGATTGGGAAGCTGCTACAGTTCATCAATCCAACTCTTCCAGTGAGTCCTAACCGAGAGGGCTTGAATCCCTTGGCCACGAGGCATTTTTAAACACAGAGGGCGGCCTCACTTATAAACATCTCCAGCCCTGCCTATGGGAAAATAGGACAACAGATTCCACCAGACTTCTCACACCTCAACCACCTGAGGCAAAAACAACTCAACTACCATACAGATCAGTGGTACACGAGTCGACATGGCTAAAAAGTATTACCTATTTAGTAACTACAAACCTCCTTCTACCAAACTGATACATTTATTTTTAAATTGTCGTAATAATTTAGCTGTGCGATGGCGGAAAAGCCATCGGCAACGCAAAACAACCATTACACCTCCAATGCCACCGCCATGTCTATACAATCCCAGAATGCATAGCGCCAATGCGATACGCACTTCTGACTAACTTCCCTCACATTGGTCATATTTAGATTAACTCTCGTATCAAAACAAATTCTACAATAAAGCAGTAATACATAAAAATAACGTGTTAAACCATAGATAATCCTATTTTGTTAATTAGATGGCATTGCCAGCCATTCAACCAATCAGAAGAGTGTCTAGATAAAAGTCCGTACGCATTGGCGCCATGCATTCTGGGATTGCGTAACGATGGCGGTGAGTTTCAGGATGCAATGGT
>JAHWFP010196582.1:0-10135 GCA_023313725.1 Lithobius niger | reverse complement strand
TTTTTTTTTCTATTCTTCATCAACAACACAAACTATGTCTCGAGCTTGTGTAAAAAAAAAAAAGATCTTCTCCTTTAAAAAAAAAAAAGAACCAATCCAACTAAAAAAGTATGCTGAACGTAGATTTCATTTTCGGGCGTAAGTACTAAGGACTCGCTTACCGTTGCTGTCCGATTGTTCCCTCCCCCCCCCCCCATTTTCCTATATGTACGTTTCAGTGACACATATTTAAGCCTGAAATGAATCTAATTTGCTTTTAATTTATTTGGTTCGTTATGGGATAACCGTCCAATAGGAAAAAAAAATTCTAAAATGGGATAGTCTAAGTTTTCGAATCCACGACAGAATGCCACTCGGCAAAATGCCACCCGACAAAATACTGATTTTCAGAAAGTATACACATTAAAAAAAGAAATTCACAATGAAATTATTTGTTCGTCGTAATAGACCCCTTGCAATTCCATGAACCACGACTCGTGCGTAACCAACGAATATAATCATTCTTGTTCTTTTTCACATGATACATATAACCGTCTTTACACAGCTTTTGTCCCCCTTTATTTGCACACAATTACTTCTGGAACTCCATGTGATGCTGCCATCCTTCTAGGACTAGGAGAAGTGCTGCCAACCGCGAATCCAGGATGTGCAAATACGCAGTTGTTCAAGATGAACTCTGCCAAGGTGACGTCATGAAGAATGGGTAGTTTCTTTCGCGCAATATGAACAGAGCGTTACTAATTCTAAATTAGCAAAAATTTGCATAACTTAAAAAAAAATTTCCTAATGGCATTTTGTCAGTGGAGCGTGGCATTTTGACGGTGGCATTTTGACGAGTGGCAATTTGTCGTGTTACCAAGTTTTCCTAAGTTCTTCCCCAGAAATTTTTCCTAATCATTGCATAAACCAGCAGCAAATTGAGAAAAAAATTGGCAAATTTCCTCCAGACAGTTCATTTCTAGTTTATACCTAGTTTAATATCTTTTCGATAATCAGATTTTGAATTCTGAACTGAGAATTACCAACGCACCTTAAAACTAAGACACTAGAAATATGCAGAATTCAAGGCAGAATAGCTTAAAACTAAGACACTAGAAATATGCAGAATTCAAGGCAGAATAGCTTAAAACTAAGACACTAGAAATATGCAGAATTTAAGACAGAACAGCTTAAAACTAAGACACCAGAAATATGCAGAATTCAAGGCAGATTAGATTAAAACTAAGACACTAGATATACGCAGAATTAAAGGCAGAATAGCTTAAAACTAAGACACTAGAAATATGCAGAATTAAAGGCAGAATAGCTTAAAACCAAATAAAAATAAAATACTGAGTGGTTCTAACCATTCCTGGTTAGCAATAGGACGCTAAAGAAACAACCTCGCTGCGTGGCTTCCAACTGCCAACCTGGTTTGACCATAAAGGCTTAGGTACACTCAGTACATCGCTTTTATTTGATTTTAAAACTATTAAGCCTTAAATTCTGCGTGATATTTCGAGTGTAAATTGTTGTTTGTAATTGTACCACGCCATTACACCCGAAATTTTACTTACACTTAAAAACGAGCTGCAAAAATCCCCGAAAGGGATGTTTTTCGCATACATCTTCACATTTTCTGCGATTTTCTTAAATTTAAATAGAGGGGGTAAACACGGCCGGTATTTCGATGCTGAGAATTGTTTTTATGTAAAATCCAAAACAGCTGGTCTGGGTTGGCCCTCACCTCAACCTGAGTCAGCGACGAATTTTATGGTACGAAATTAGTAATCGAGTACGTAGACTACGTCCGAGCACTGAAAAGGTTAATGCAGTGGGCAAATAAAATTCATTTAAACAATTCAGTTTTCTTTTTCTGACACCAACATTTACTTTTTATGTACATATTCTACAGAAAGGTTAATTATCCTAACGAAAAATTAAAACAACAAATTCAGGGCACAGGTTAAAACGTGACGCAGTTTTATTTTTAAGTGCAGAACACACAATCTGTCGCAAATTTAGGGAGGAGGGGGGATTGAGGCTTAATGGCGTGTCGACAACGAGGTCATTAGCGCTAACCTCAGTCACAGTGCAGTAGCCCGGGTTGCCACTGCGCCACACATTACAGAGATGTTACCAAACCCCAAATATAGATCTCATCACACCCCTCTACTTTCCGGGGGGGGGGGGGGAGGTTATAGAGGCGAAGAAGTATACGAAAAGGGGCACCCCAACACAAAGGAAATTTGCGTTCATCCTAAAAATTCTCCGTTAACATTGCGCAATCTGCTCAGAAATTGCAAAGGCGAAGACATTCGATCGGCTATATCGTCGATTTAGTTTAAACTTGCAGGAATACGATAACAACAAAGTTAGACTAGGAGTCCCAAAATTGTCAAATAAATACGGATGCGAACCTATTTACATTGCCTTTTGGACTCGTATGTCAGACTGACTGAGAGGGGAATCGAACCCACGACCTTTGATTTCAAAGGTCGTGGGTTCGATTCCCCACTCAGGCAGTCTGACGTATAAGTCCAAAAGGCAACGTAAATAGGTTTGCATCCATATTTATTTAATCCATCTCGAGCCCATTGTCTTTACGTCCTGTTTAACCCAAAATTGTGGCTGTGTAATGATCACACGTTAAGAATCCAACATTTCCCTTTTGATGTCATTAACAAACCACTTATTGATTGATGTTGACGGTGTCCACGCAAGCTCGCGCCGAATTTACTCATCAATTTCTATTTACAGCAAGTGCTCCAGAAAACGTAGCCAAACACCTTCATTATTGAAACCTTGCGTTGGTATCCCTATTCCGGCAGAAAGGCGGATGGGTTTTCGGCAGCTGACGAAGGGAAAGGGGAGAGAGAGATGCGTGGGTGTCGACAGCTCGCGGCCTGGTCGTGTTGACTCTAGAGATTACAACCCTTTAATCCCTAAGCCAGACAGCCCGCTCTTTGGCAATCCCTCGCTCGTTGCGTAAACCAACACGTCCCCCCCCCCCCCTCCCCAACCCCCTCCCCTTGCCCCACGCAGATTTAAAAGCCTCTTTTCCAATAAAGTCCATGTTAAGTCTAATAAATGTACGGATCAGCGGCACTTAAGATCGCGCCTTAGAACAAGGCTGACAAGTCGAATCAAGAAAAATAGTTAGAGCAATTTAACATCGTTGGAATAAAACCGCGTCTGAAGTTAGTTAGGGTATTGCAGAATCAGTTCGGAACGCTCAGCATTAGCTTTCGAAGCACTCTCCTAGAGCTTCTTCTCCTGTGCCTCAACCTGCAGTGCGTTTGTGTGCACGAGAAACCGAATTTATTTATGATATTTCTCCTCAAATCCATCACTCCATAACATGTGTTTGCTTGCTTCGATCCATCGCCGGGGGTCCTTGTTATGTCGAGTCAATACATACTCCTACACTCACACAGTTTATGGCGGTTACCCGGTAGGCAGTGTCCTAAACGACGATACGTTTTACCGATGAAGAAAGAACAAATCGAAATTACTGCCCTTTCTTGTAAATAAGAACGAACGTACCCTTTCAGATGGTGGTTTTTGTGACGTCAAAGATTGAAGTATCAACGATTATTGGCTGCTCTTTCTTAGCAACTTGTTCCAGTTTGACTGAAGAATGCTGTCAAATCGTAAGGGACCGATCATTATTTATTGCGCCCCCGGGCGGGGGAGAAGTTGACTGGGGGGGGGGACCCTCGCGAGGGTGTAATAGTGTTTAGGCCCCGTCGTGGGGGAGGGGTCACACAAAAAATGCTGATTAAAATGGAGGAAAAAGTCAGTTTTGGACCGAAAAAATGACACTTTCAGTAATCAAAAGTCCTAAAACCGTCTCAGCCGGTTTTTCTAAAATTCCTAAAACCAGTCATTGTGGCTGAGCGGTGAGAGAGAGCTCAGCCTGGCTGCTGGAGGTTTGCGGATCTAGTCGAACCCCTGGAAAGGGGATCTTGGCATAATTCCCACCAGGACTGCCGGCCAAGGTAGCGTCAGAGGCTACCATCCACCTTCAGCGGCTATGGGAACTATCCTGACCAATTCTGGAAAATCTTTCGGCCCCCGACGATGATCGGAGGTTTCCCGGATCGAATCCCCGGGTTGGCACCTCCCTTTACCAGAAATTTCTTCTTCTCTAAAAGTCTGGTAATGTTCTAAATTGAGCCGGTTCAGCCATGCAAGCTTCGGCTGACTTAAGGCTCAAAAGAAGTTAATTTAAAAAAAAAAAAGCTTCTGGGCCATGACGTAAGTGTTTACGTAAGTGTCTGTTTGAGAACTTTCCAGAAAAGCCTTGCCGCTTGGTTCCTTAGCCTTTCAGGTGCTGACTATACTACGAGTGTTGGCGTAGAAGCAAATAGTGCATTCATCATATTTATTGTATGAAACTTGACACAAGATGGGTATAAGGCCATCGGTGTTTTATAGAATATTTGAAACTCAAATTTGTCCTTTCGTTAAAAACGAGGCACGTTTTCCTCACAACTGGTGGTAACTTATCGATGCAGAGTGTTACTTAACTTAGCTACAGGTAGTCATCTGCAGCCTAACCCACCGTAGACGACGGGAAAGACAATTTAGCTGGAGAAACCCAAGAGAAAAACCCAGAATCTTTCACATGCCACAATCGACATGAGCACGAGACATCACATGGCCCTTCTCGCCCCAAAATGCTAGGTCATGGACGGAAGTAAAAGAATAGAATGGAATAAAAACAATCTGGTACACAATTGGGCTTTACAATATTTCATCTGCCTCTCCCAGAGGATAATTAAAAGGGTTAAAGGGTTTAACGAGCGGAGGATAATTGTCATGCGTACAACAATGTGTAACTCAGACGATCTCGATGTTGCAACAATTACAAACGAGATGTGCAATTGTTATAACATCGAGATCGTCTGAGTTATACATTCTTGTACGCATGACAATTATCCCCTGGGAGAGGCAGATGAAGTGCAGCATCTTGTATCCAAGGCCCACAGAGACTCAGCTTGACGGAGTGCAGCTATGCGACGAAAGCACATAAATGACGGCGCTTTGGGAGTAAATGCTGCGGGTGCAGAATGGCTCCCTGCAAATGTCAAAGTGCTCACTCATGGGCAGAGGCTTCCGCGTGCACGAACGGCCGGCTTAATTATACAGGTGGACAGACCACACTACACAAAACTCCTGGAATCTTTTATATCCCATGACTGACATGCGCCCGTACATGTGCCCATACATGAGGCGTGGACATGTATGCAGTAATAAATATCATATCAAAAACCAAAACTGGTAAAAGGGCCCGCCAAGTTCCGAATGGTTCGGCCCTTCAAAGGAGTGATATCAACACACCAAAACATTCGCCAAGTTAATCGCACCGCTTAATAGTTCGAAGGTTAAATGAAAACTGGAACATTGCTACTTTCGGTAGCAATGTTCAAGTTTTCATTTAACGTCCAGAGTATTATTTATTCGGTGCGAAGTTAGCGAATGTTTTGGTGTGTTGATTTCACTCCTTTGAAGGGCCGAACCATTCGGAACTTGGCGGTCCTTTTACCAGTTTTGGTTTTTGATATGATATTTATTACATCAGCAGCTTAGCTGGCATTCTTACACGAGTTAATTTTTGTCAGGTGGGTCATTGCTCTTGATTTCAACACAATTTAAGCTTTTGTACCGCACTATTATTTTTCCCCAAGTACCTGAAATGTGCCCAACTATGCTTCAAGATATAAGACACTGACGCTATGGCGCCGCGGTACAATGGTTTACAACCTCGCAATTGAACTGATGTGATGTTTGTTGTTATGATTGTTGCCTAACTTGGCGCGACACACTAGCGTGTGTCTAGATATGACAACACACTCTCAAATCACCATTAGGTTCTCCACATTACAATACGCCGACAAACAACTCGGACCGTTCCTAAAGTTGGCCTTAAGGATAGGCAGAACGTATTGCGTGTTTACTGCCGCGCTTGTCCGCCCCCACCTGTCCGAGGTGAGACGCCAGACCTTGACTGACCCTAGTCCGGTATGCGAGCGCTGCACCTTTTCTCTGGCCACCACGAAAGCAAAGGAGGAGGCGGCGGAGGGGTCGAGGTGTGCGCACATCCGCTTCCCTTCTCACTGGCAACGAACGGGCTTTTCACTTGTTCGGTCCGACGTACAAGAATAGTGTGCAAGTACGTTCTGTTTTTTTTTTCCTACGGTGTAATTCCGACTCTTAAGCCAGGTGTTAGAAGACTGCTCTGATAAACGACCTTCCCTGAGGCAAGACGTCCCACCACCTGGTCAGACACTGTCTCTTGCACGCGCACTTCCCACGTTCAAGAGGAATCTCGGAACGCCCGGCAGTTACGTCTTGCAACAGATGTTTGAATTAGGGAAAGGGAACAGTCGAGATTTACACCTCTATTATCTGTATATTAGGTCTAAAGAGCTTTACGGCTTCGCCAGGCGTCTCGTTTCAGATCTAAAGTTTACGACCTGCCTATGCATATTTATGAACGATTCGGGTTTTTTTTTGTGTTAAGCTTTTACACAAATTGGATACGGTATACATGTTTAGACAGGCCCTCTACCCATCATGCCACCACACTCAAATAAAACGATCCGCTCAATGGATAAAGAAATGACAAAGGATTTTTAGAGACATGGGTTTTTACAGACATGGATTATGACGTCAAATGACTGATGCTGCTGGTTAAACGCCCCCCCCCCCCCCCAATCTCCCTGAGGTTTCCAGTTTTTTCAGAGTATTTGAGGTAAATTTCCAAGCTATTTACCGTAGTTTCAGGAAGGAATCTTTTTAACACATTTCATCAGTATTTTACTTGATTATTGGGTTAACATAATGCAACAGAGTGTAGCTAACTTATAGGTGTCAAAATGAAGAATAACACTTTTTTTTTAACTCTGTGTGTTTAATATAATTAGGCCTACAGCCCTATAATAAGTTTGGATGCATTTTTATTTGTTTACAAGGTTTTGCAGCTCTGAAGATTGCTAAAAGTTTAGCTTGTTTTTTCCTGAGTTTTCCAGTCTTTTTTTGTGAAAAATTTGATAATTCCCTGAGTTTGAAACAGTCTCAATTCCATGAGTTCACGTAGTCTCAATTCCTTGAGTTTTTCCCGAGTTTCACGCAGTCTCAATTCCCTGAGTTTCACGTAGTCTCAATTCCATGAGTTTTCCCCGAGTTTCACGTAGTCTCAATTCCCTGAGTTTTCCCTGAGTTTCACGTACTCTCAATTCCCTGAGTTTTCCCTGAGTTTGAAACGTAGTCTCAATTCCCTGAGTTTTCCAGGTTCTCCAGGTTGATGAGAACCCTGTTAAATGCATCATGGTTATTAATCATGCATCATCAACAGATCGCCGGAGAGTGTAAACATCGGTATTTCTCCTGGGCACTTTTTTTTTTGCCACTGTTGGGTTCGTATTCATAACAGCATAACTGAAAGGGGGTCGAGAGTAAAACAGAGTCTAAAAGCATCAATTCACTCAAATGACTCGCAGAGAAATAAAGTAGTCCCTGAACAAACGGTCAGCCTTATTTGTGACAGCAATCCCAAATAAACACATTTAAGAAGAGATACACACACGTGGCATACGAATCAGGACTTCGAATTTAAAAAAAGTAATTGTATTTCATTGTCTTCTTGTGGTGTAGGGAATCACCATGGGATTCATCATGTTTCACAAGAAGGTCAACCATCCTGCATCCGCAGCAGAACCCATCATTAAAGGATCCTTTGCCCCATGGCTGTACTTCACCTAGTCCTATTTCAGCGGATCTTGGATGCAGGATGCTTCATTTCAGTCTGCCTCAGCCAAAGCAGGGTAGTGCCCCTCTTTCTCTGACAACGGAAAAACATTTGGATGAAACTAGTACCTGCTTTCAACAATTTACCGCTAGAGGACGCTGTCGTCAAGTAACAGGAACCAATGTAACAAGGTGGAGTCGAGTAAACACGCAGTGGGGTACGTTTGCATGCGAGTCAATCCAATTCTTCCCAAGTGCTAGGGAGGGGGGGGGGGGGACACTTAAGAAACCATGAGTTGTAGAAGACAGATACCAAGCCACAGCAGAAATAAAACACAAAACTTACTTGCCAAATAAAGGGTGATCAAACATGCCTGCAATGATGAGAAGTTGAAGATAAACACAGTAGCCTAACCTGTTGCTGACGAACTGTCGTAAAGACCGATCTGCCGCTAAAGACCGAATGAATGTTTCGCCACAGCTTTTATACTGTTGGGCCAACACTCATTCGTGTACAAAAAACCTTCCAGAAAGCTTTCGTTCTAGACTATTCCTTTTAGACGGTTTGAGACGTTCATCCAGGCCAGGAAGATCTAGATTATTATTTTAATGTATGCTGTAGGCTGAGTCTCTTCCTTTCAGCCTTCATCTACCTTTGGGTGTGGGCCAATATTGAATCAGATTGTCCCTGACTCAAAGGTGTAGTCCCAAACAATAGTCAAATGACTAATAGGTCTATACCAAATAGCGCCTCCTAAATACAGACGTAGCAGTGAAGGGCCTAGGCTTGTTTAAGATATATAGTTTGGTTAAGATAACTAGAATAGGGATGCTGCCAAAACCACCAGCTTTTTTCACATTTTTTCACATTCCCACGTTTCATTTTTTTCACATTTATCACATAACCGTTTTCATTTTTTTTAATTCTTCACACGCTTGCGTTTTATTTTTTCACGTTTTTTACACACCTACTTTTTTGTTTGTATCACTATTTAATTCTTGGTTTTCGTTTATCAATCACACCAGTTTCACAATTCTTCAATAAATTTTTTTCTTTTCCAGTAACCATTCCAATTTCTCTGGGAAATTACAGAGAGAGAGAAATAAACCAATAAATTGTGTGTGTGTGTGTGTGTGTGTGTGTGTGTTCTACCGCATACATGCCTACGTAATTCCGGGCCCAAAATTGGGGCGTATAATTTGATTGTTTTTACTTCATTTGTGAGTTTTACCTTTTCTCACCAACACTCGTATTTTTCACATTTTTTCACATATTTATTTACCAATGGCAAATTTTCATTTTT
Source organism: Lithobius niger (assembly GCA_023313725.1). Classification (NCBI taxonomy): domain Eukaryota; kingdom Metazoa; phylum Arthropoda; class Chilopoda; order Lithobiomorpha; family Lithobiidae; genus Lithobius; species Lithobius niger. Next base: position 1,097 of record JAHWFP010196582.1, on the reverse strand, counting down.
TTCACATTTTTTCACACCGGCAGCATCCCTGCTAGAACTTAACCCCTAATTTTCCTTGCCCCAATTTTAGTCACGTCATGTGCCCAAACCGTCAGTATTTATCAACCCACATCAAATTTTCAAGGATTGTCTAGTAATTCTTGTAAAGGTGGACGAGCATTACAGTGTATATTGTATTCTTATAAACCACAACCATTAAAACATTCGTGCAAGTACAGTCTGACTTTCCACTTATCACCAATCCACCATTATCAATCAACTCCATCACATTACGTCCAATCCACACTGCTCATCACTGCCAGTTCTTACGCCCCCCCCCCCCCCCAAGTAGACTACATTTTCCATAAGTGAAAGTTAACTCAAAAGGCGTGAAGCGGTGCATTTCTCAAAAAAGACGGTGGAACAGTAGCTGGCAAGTCTGGGGACCTTTGCGTTCAGTCTGTATCAGGTATACGACCCCTTTGGCTCAGCATCCTGAGCTCTACATTGATTCGGGTTCAATGGCAGCTGACGCGAGACGTTTTTGGATGGCCTCGTAAAGCGACCTCCCCCCCCCCCCCCCCCCCCCCCCCCCCCCCCCCAATCCTGTAGGCCTCAACCCTTTTCCTCAGCGGACGTCGGCGCTATCGAGAAACGCTTGAACGCTGCAGACCATCGCCGTCAAGAGTTGCGGTTGTTGCCACCGTGCCCCCCCCCCCCGACCCCTCTTCCCACGACTTCACAAGTCGGGTCCCTAAGGCTCTCTCCTCCCCCGCTACCGGTAGTTGCCAACGAGCCCCATCGATCCCACGCACGCCCACGCACTTACCGCTCTAGGCTGAGTTCGGTAGAGGGGAGAGGGAGGGGGGTGGGTGGCACTTTGAGCCGGCTTTAGCTTTCAAGCGCTACACATACAACAGATTGCCTGGTAATCATCCGCTTACGATTTGGGGTCCGCCCGACGACGTGGGGGGAGGGGGGGGGACCGGACAGACTTAGCTAGGACAGACAGACTGGCATATCATTCTGTCTATTGTATCAGTCAATGCTCGTTTCGTTGGGAGCCACAGTCTACTTGTCACCACTTGGTCGTAATGTTACAAGTCATACCACCTAGT